>VSMD01018035.1:0-10521 GCA_008750895.1 Mirza zaza
CGGTGGCCCCAGAGTCTAGAACAGTGCCTGGCTCTCAATAGATTGCTGAATGAATGAATGAGCTGTAAGTCGTCCTGTTTGACTAAAACGCAGGACAAGGGTTGGGTGGGCTTGAGCCCAGAATGCGGATGACCTTGGCTACTGCTTGAAGACTTGGACGCTATCCTCAGGGAAATAGGGAGTCGTGAAATGGGGCTGAGATTGGAGTTTTGGAAGATGCCTCCTGCGGTTCTGGAGGCAAGGCAACTCTGAGTCGGAAGGGAGGGAAGGCATTCTGGAAGCAGAAGACCCTTCTGGTTGGACATCACTCCTGACCGGTGTTTCCAAAAGTGAGGCACCTAAGCCCCTGCCAACACTTGGGCGATTTGGGGTAGCAGGGTCCCATGACATTCGATAACCGTGAATCATATGGTTTTGTTGGGCCCCAGAAACCCAGTACTCCAAAATACGACGCTTGGACACCCTAGACTGAAGAAGGAGCCTTAAGGTCTCTCTGGCCACCCTGCCCTCTTGTCTCTCATTTCTCTGTCTCTCCCAAAGCACACAGAATGAAGTTGTTCTCTGAAGTTCCCTTATCTGCCTGAAGTCTGGACTCCCCAAAGAAGAAAACAATGACCTCTGGTTCCTTCTTTGGGTTTTCGTTAATTGAACTCATATCGCAGGAAGAAAGACTGAAGTCTCTTGACACACCTGGACAGACTTGTGTCACAAGCCATTATCTGTTCTGCAGGTCCTACAGGCTTTGTCCCAGGTCATTGTGTGTCCTTCAAGCCCATTGACTTTCCCTAAAAAATCATTCACTACCCCCCTAAAACCATCTGCACTTCCCCGCCTTCCCTTGCCCCTAAGAAGTAGGATATATATGAACTATACCCCACTGGGATACTGAGCAATCTGTGATCGTCCCCCGTGAGCTAATAAATTTGTATTCCTTTTCTCCTATTAATCTACCTTTTGCCAGTTGATGTTCAGCGAACCTGCAGAGAGTGAAGGGGAAGTTCTCCCGTGGCCCCTACAATCAAGAGGTCGTCCCTTTTGGTGATGGTTCATCTCTAAAACTTCTCAAATCCTTGCTAATGTTCCTTTGCAACAATACAAACAGGACTGAGGTCTTCAGAGGCAACTGGATCCAGCAATTATTAGCATTCTTTTGCTTTCGTTGTTATCTTTTTGCAAAGTGTCTTCCAACGACACAGTGATGCTGAGTTTTCCATGTACTATGGTAATATAAAGTTTCTTTCTAAAAGAATTATCTAAGTAAATAAAAGGGCAAGTCAATTAAAAATAGCATTCTGGGCCAGGCACGGTGGTGCATGCCTGTGGTCCCAAGTGCTCAGATGGAGTTTGAGTTTGCAGCGAGCTATGAACATGCCACTGCACCCCAGCCTGGGCAACAGTGTGAGACCCTGTCTCTAAAAAAATAAAATGAAAAATAGTATTATGAAAGTAATTATAGAGATTATAAGTAGATATGGCAAAAATGAAAATCAAGATGATACTCAAAGACCTGGAGTTTAGGGAACATTTTTTCTATGCAAAAGGTAATACCTGATGTATTGTCCTACGTGGTCTCTCATTCTCCCCCTCTGCAATGGTTCCAGAACGATTCCTCTGCAGACAGAACTGCAGGCCTTGGAGCAGAAAGCGCGCCCTTTGGGGGAGACATGTGCCACTGACCAAACACTCCAGGAAGGAGGTTTGTCCTCCTGCCTCCTTTTCTCCTCCTCCTGTCCAGTGTGACCAGGTCAGGGGCGACAGGTGTGAGGGGTCTGAGATGTGCATGCTAATAAATGAGCTGCCACGGTTTATAGATATTGGTAAAAGACATGAGAGTCCTGGGTTACAAAGGAAATATTTTTTTTTTTTTTTTTTGAGACAGGGTCTCTATCTGTTGCCTGGGCTAGAGGGCAGTGGCGTCCTCATAGCTCAGTGCAGCCTCCAACTCCTGGGCTCAGCTTCCTGAGTAGCTGGGACTACAGGTCACACCACCATGCCCCGCTAATTTTTTATTTTTTGTAGAGATGGGGTCTCACTATGTTGCTCAAGCTGGTCTCAAACTCCTGGCATCAAGCAATCCTCCCACCTCAGTCAGTCAAAGTGCTAGGATTATAGGCATGAGCCACGCCTGGCTGACAAAGGAATTTATCACTCACTGCATTAGCAGCAGTCAGTATTTTTTGTGCCAGTTCCTCAAGCCCCAATTCCCAAGGAGTAACACAAATCATCAAATGATTGCTGCACGCACAGTGCGATGCAATATGGGAAAGGAACCCTAAGCCTAAGGAACTCCAATCTTTTATAACAGGCAGTAAGCAAGCTCCCCTTTGCTCTAGAGGGAGACACCATCTCTATTTTCCAAAGCTGTTCATTATACAAACACCC
Source organism: Mirza zaza (assembly GCA_008750895.1). Taxonomy (NCBI): domain Eukaryota; kingdom Metazoa; phylum Chordata; class Mammalia; order Primates; family Cheirogaleidae; genus Mirza; species Mirza zaza. The sequence continues at coordinate 2,383 of VSMD01018035.1, forward strand.
TTGAAAAGTCCAGAACTTTTTTGAAAAGGCAGTGAGTACTTTGTTTCATTAGGTGTGGACAAGGGGCCAGTAGAGAATCGTCTGCAAACCGCCAGCAGCTCATACTTCGCCGTGGACTGAACTGCCCTCTGAGGCTGGCCCTGTGTACTCACGTCGAATAATTTTCGCCAGATAAGCGCAGTTAACATTTATTGAAAACTTCCCAGGCCTTTCAGGCACATTGTCTCATTGCACCAGCTCCTGGAGGTAGGTTTTATCACCATCTTACAGATAAAGAAGGTCAGGCTCAGATAAATTGAATTGCATTATTCAATTTCACCCAGTTAGACTGGCAGGGTCAGGATTTGAACCCAGGCTGGTCTGACTTCAGATTACTGCAATCCATTTCTAAACAAACACTCACTGTGCAAATAAAGTGAGATAGCAAGGAATACTAGTACTTGCTTCTAATCCACCACACTCTCCCGCCCTGCATTTGCAAAGGCAAGACTGGTCTGGAGAAAAGCTCTGCTCCATCCCAGCGGTGGCCTGGGTCAGGCCCGCTGGTGACGCACGTGGTCTACACCATGTCCTTATGCACCTGCCTCCCTGAAAACGCAAGTTCCTGCAGAGCTGCAGCCACTGTTACCAACCCTGGAACTTGGGATGGCTTTTCGTTGGCTCGGAAGTAAGAAAAAGACCCAGGTAGGGATTGAGCTTCAGGGTTAGGACAAGGGGCAGGCAGGGAAGCCGGGGTGCGTGGTCGCCTAGCATCTGAGTGACCTCCACGGTTAGGGGGTAAATGAGGCTGACTCAGAAAGTCATAAACAAAAATGCTTAAACGAAGGAAGAAGAAACGAGATTAATGATGACAAAGCATCACTCACTCACTCGCGAAGTAATAATTATAGTTTTCATTACCCTAATATTCATATTCTTTCCTGGGCAATACCAGCTCCATTTAGCAGATGAAATTGATGCAGCCTGGAACCACACAGAGCCGGAGCTGATAGAGCAAACCAGTGATAGAACAGGAGGAAAACTTCAAGCTCTTCCCAACACACCTGTCAGGCAGAGACCTGACTACAAAGCACGGGTGGCAGGGAGCATGTCTATAAGTCAATGGCAACAGTTTATAGAGATCGACTGCCATCATTTCATCTCTTAGGTGACAAGCCCGTCAACTCTCTTGAGCTCTGGGCAGACCCGTGGTGGGTCTCAGCCAACACTGACCACACCCAGGCAAGAATCTACAACCTCCAGAAAATCTGAGAATCACAGACTGTGGCCAAGGAGCTGAATGCCATGGCTTTACCAAGCTCGGGGCCTCCTTGCCTGGGCCTGGTAGGGCTGGGTTTTAGAACCAGCACTTAAGGTGGGTATTGCATGCAGACCGAATTATCCTTGAAGGCTCTACATAAAGACCACTCCCCTGCATCATCCCTGATTAGATCCAGCCCAGCCAGCCCTCCTTGTCCTGCAGTAAAGGGAGACATCACTAGCACCTGGGTCAGGCACTAGACGGTATGGGTGGGCTATGTTTGGGGGCCAGGCTGTAACACCCCTCCACCTAAAAATCCTTCTTTAACATATAGCAATCTGCTCAGAGAATGAGAGCCATGCTGGGCCCGAGACTGCCCAGGGGACCAGCGGTCACATCTCCCCATCACTTGGCTGCCCCAGAGCACATATTGCTGACTGAAGGGTGAATGTCCCATGTATTTAAAACTCTCCCCTTCCTTTTCTCCCATTTCTCTTCCCTCCTCCCCAATGAGTATAGGTGAATTCATAATCATTACACATCTAGGATGTGATGTCACCATAGTCCACAGGGCATACGTGGTCTTTGGAGCAGTTAGTTCTGGGTTCATCCCAACTCCTTTACCTCCTAGCTGTGAAGCCTTAGAAAATGCCCCTCTAAGCCTCATTTCTTCCTCTATTAACTGGGGATAAAAATCTGTACCCCATTGCTATAAAGGTTAAAAGATACCTTATACTTTATCATGTCCCTCACAATGGAAAGGAACAATGGTACATAGCAAACTAGGGGCCAAGTCTAGCCTGCACCCTGTTTTTATAAATAAGGTTTTATTGGAACACAGCCACACCCATTTGTTTATTATTGTCTGTGGCTACTTTTGTGCCACAATGGGGGCAGAGTTGAATATTTATGACAAAGACTGTGTGACCCACAAAGACTAAAATATTTACTATCTGGCCCTTTGGAGAAAAACTTTGCTGGCCCCTGCTGCCGTTCATTGCCAAAATACTAACAATAATTCATAAAATGTTTTCAAGTCTCAAAAAATGTAAAGTAAGTCGGGCTCGGTGGCTCGCGCCTGTGGTCCCAATTGCTCAGGAGGCTGAGGCAGGAGGATCGCTTGAGGCCAGAAGTTCCAGGCTGCAGTGAGCTGTGATCACACCACTGCACTCCAGCCTGGGTGACAGAGTGAGACCCTGTCTCTAAGAATAAAATAAAATAATGTAAAGCAGCAGCTCTTTTCTAGAGGACTCAGTTGCTCTCTGTACATCAGACAGAAGAAAGTGATGGGAGTCCCTCTTCTGCCTTTTTCTGTTCTCTCCGTGGATTCAAATCTTGCCTCTGTCACTTACTCACCTTGAGACCTGGACCCAGAATCTCCCTCTGTCTGGCTTGGCCTCTTGGCCCTGCGATGACCCATGGCAGCCTATCTGGTCTTTCCTCTGGGCATGTGCGCCCCAACCCCACCTGTGACACGTCTCCTCTGCCTATGGCCAGTTTGCAGTGGTCTCCTTATATCCAGTTACCTGGGATAGACTTGGGCCCCCTGGGCGCATGAAGACAGGAGGCCCCTAGTTCCCTCTCAGGGGAAAGGATCTACACAACAGTCAGTCAGACCTTCCAGGGGGCCAGAGGGGCCTCCCTCCAACACTGGGCTTTATTTACGCTAAGCAAGTGTCCTCGAACTATGGCCCTGAGGCCACATGCAACCCGCTGAGGACATTTATCCCGCCTGCCAGGTGTTTTTGCCACCGCTGCCTGTCCTGCTTAGCAGCCGGCTCATCCCGGGCCCACAGTGCGCATGTGTGGAATGTGCGCCGCACTCTCCCACGGCCCTCCAACGGTCTGAGGGACAGCGAACTGGCCCCCTGTTTACAAAGTTTGAGGACCCCTGCTCTAAAGTGTCTCCTCTTTCCTCTGACTTGGGTTGCATGTAAAAGAATTCCCACTACTGCTCTGCAGGTGCAGCCCCTGGAAACTGGGAGGGAGTTGCAGGTGGGAAGGGGGGCTGGCGGGGAGCTCCTTGTCTAATTCTGTCTCGCGCGACTCCTGGCACGCAGGACAGCGGCTGCTGCGAGCACAACTCCACGGTGGAGGTGACCGTGCCAGAGGTCCCTAAGACAGAGCCTGAAGGGCATGAGGAGTCGGGCCCCCCGCCACGCCCACGCCCACGGTGCGGGGGCCAGCCGGCGACGTGCGGAACCCGGAGTTGGGGGTGAGGATGAGAAATAGAGACGAGACCCAGATGGGAACGGGAGGGAGGACGGCGTCTGTGAGGACTGCCCGGCCGCGTTTATTTTAGGGGCTGTATTTATACAAGAGGAAAAGAGAGCCGATACAATAGGGTAACTGCTTCTGTGCCGAGGCACACATACCTCTTTTCTAAAAGATCACATTCCACTTAGCTAAAAATTTCCACTTGGGGGTCATAAACTAACATCACAAACCCTTTATTTAGTGAAGCTTACAAGGAATCAACTTCCATCATCTATTTCCCTCTATTGTTAGCTCCGGGGCAAAGCCTCTGGAGCCTGTGAGGCTAATTTTTGACTACTGATTAACTGCGCTGCTTACCTAAGCCTGAAACAAAGAACAGCGGTAAAATCAGGATGGGAGAGCTACACCTGGGGGCACGTGCTGAGTCACCGAGGACCCCAGTTTTCTGGGCAGCAGCCACACCCCAACGTTCCTGTCTTCAGGACAGCTCCCCACAACACGGAATCTGACCTGGTGGACGTGGCCAGATGGAAAACGTCGGGAAGCAGCAGCTGCGTTTGGTTTGAGCTGTTTACGCGGGCCCGATTGCAAACCTCCTGGGGAGACAGTTGCCCCGAATTAAGCCGATCCCGCCTGGAGACAGTCTAAGCTGTCAACCAGCGGTCACCAGTGGAGGACTGTGCAGCACCTTCCACGTGTGTGAGCTCAAAGCAAACCCTCGTAGGCCCCGGCTAACCCCACCTGGATGGAGCACGGTGTAGCTGCTCGGCTAGATTTGTCTCCCAAATTGTGATTCCTAAAAACCCCAATTAAACTGCCTTCTCTTTCCTTTTGCAGCTTCATAATGTCGGTTTTCTTTCTTTTTTGTTTTGTTTTGGGTTTTTGTTTGTTTGTTTGTTTGTTTCGAGACAGAGTCTCACTCTGTTTCCCGGGCTAGAGGGCCGTGGCGTCAGCCTAGCTCACAGCAACCTCAAACTCCTGGGCTCAAGCAACCCTCCTGCCTCAGCCTCCCGAGTAGCTGGGACTACAGGCATGTGCCACCATGCCCGGCTAATTTTTTCTATGTATATTAGTTGGCCAATTAATTTCTTTCTATTTATAGTAGAGATGGGGTCTTGCTCTTGCTCAGGCTGGTTTCGAACTCCTGACCTCAAGCAATCCGCCCGCCTTGGCCTCCCAGAGTGCTAGGATTACAGGCGTGAGCCACCGCGCCCGGCCTCGATTATATTTCTTATTCGTCAACACTGCCTTTAATAGATTCGTACTCTGAGCCAGTCCTGTCCCTAGTAGATGCTGGTTGTCCTGTTTCCACTTTGATCCGTTCTATTCTCATCCCCACTTTATGGATGAGGCAGGTGAGGCTCCGAGTGGGTGAGAGACATGCTCCTGATCACAGAGCTGAGAAGTGCCGTTGCCGCCCATCCCGCCAAAGCCGGAGAAGAAGCCCACAGGCTGAGTAAGTCCCACTTTCTTTATTCTTCGGATAAAGAAAGAGTCTTTATCCGGCATAGCGCTAAGTGGGGAGATGGGAGAAATTTCTCAAATCCGCCTCTCTGAGAATTTGAGAGGCAGTTGTATCTGCTAATCGGCTGGGTTTGGGGCAGAACCACAGGGTTGTAGAAACTGTCTTCTTTGCTGACCAGGTTCTTAGGTGGGGGGGGGGGGTCACAAGACCAGTGGAGTCAGGTCCCCAGTCTGGGCCGCTGGTCTGGGTGGGTCAGCCATTCCATGGAATTTGGGACCTGGAAGATATCTCAGAAGCTACCCCTAGGTTTCAAAAAGGTGATATCATCCATGGAGAAAGTTAAGAATCTTTATGCACACATGCCACATGCCTCCAGAGTGGCAATTATGGAGAAGCAAACAGGGGGACAGCGACTAATTATTAGCCTTATTTTTAGCTCAGCCTTTGCCATAGTTCTCACCTCATACCCCATTGTTGAAGGGCAGTCTCTTTTTTTTTTTTTTTTTGAGACAGAGTCTCACTTTATCACCTGGGCTAGAGTGCTGTGGCATCAGCCTAGCTCACAGCAACCTCAAACTCCTGGGCTCAAGCAATCCTCCTGCCTCAGCCTCCCGAGTAGCTGGGACTACAGGCATGCGCCACCATGCCCGGCTGATTTTTTCTATATATTTTTAGTAGGCCAATTAATTTCTTTCTATTTTTAGTAGAGACGGAGGGTCTTGCTCTTGCTCAGGCTGGTTTCGAACTCCTGACCCCGAGCGATCTGCCCACCTCGGCCTCCCAGAGTGCTAGGATTACAGGCGTGAGCCATGGTCCCCGCCCACTGAAGGGCAGTTTCATTGTTAGACCCAGTGCTCAAAACCAGGCTTCCTGAGGTCAAACCTTGTACTCTGTCGGGGCCAAGGGAAAAACTTGTCCTTCACCCTCTGAAGGTTTGCTGAAAAATCATCTCACATAAGGCAGATTAATTGGAGAAAAGGCATCCAAATTTATCTTAATATGCATAGCATGAGGGAATCGCAGGAGAATGATTACTCAGTAAGTAGCTCAGTGGGGTACAGCTGGTTACATACCTTTCTTGGGGGAAAGGGAAATGGGGAAGTGTGGATGATTTTAGGAGATTAATAAGTGATTTTTAGGAGAATTCAGTGGACTTGAAGAACATATCATGGCTTGGGGCAAGGTCTGTGGCACCCATAGAGCAGAGAATGGTTTCAGAGTTTCCCTGCAAATCACTGACACAGGGCAGATTGATTAATAGGAGAAAAGGCATACACATTTATTTGATCATAGTTTTACATGACATGGGAGCCTTCAGAAGGAATACCCAAAGATACAGGGGAAATTGTCCATTTTTATACTAGAGTTCAACAAAGCATAGATGATCCTCTAGAAATATGATTGGAGAAAAAGCGTATAATCTAACGCTAATAGACTGAGTGGGAAAACTCAGCAAGACCTGTCTATCTAGAATGTTCTTGGCCTCTCTGAGCATGCATTCCTTTCTTCTGGGTGTGGGGGCCCTCTCTGGAATGGGGGCATCTTATGACCTGTAGTCAAACAAGGTAAATCACATCATTTCTTTTTGCCCAGGTTTTATACAGAAAGGCAGAAGGAAAGTGAGAGTAATATTTTTAGGTTTTGTGGCTGGCTGGGGGGAAAGGGGTTCTGGTTTCCATGACCCCCTTTGGGGAAGGGGGGTTCTAGTTTCTATGGCCAGCCTCAGGGCAGAATGGGACTGGGAGACAGGAGGACAGGAGAAGGCCAAAGAAAACCTTTGACTTCTGGGGCCTTCATTTTGGAGTGTTATTTTTATTTATTTATTTATTTTTGAGACAGAGTCTCACTTTGTTGCCCAGGCTACAGTGAGTGTCGTGGCATCAGCCTAGCTCACAGCAACCTCAAACTCCTGGGCTCAAGCAATCCTCCTGCCTCAGCCTCCCAAGTAGCTGGGACTACAGGCATGTGCCACCATGCCCGGCTAATTTTTTCTATATTTATTAGTTAGCCAATTAATTTCTTTCTATTTATAGTAGAGATGGGGTCTCGCTCTTGCTCAGGTTGGTTTCGAACTCCTGACCTCGAGCAATCTGCCCTCCTCGGCCTCCCAGGGTGCTAGGATTACAGGCGTGGGCCACCACGCCCGGCCTGGAGTGTTATTTTTTGAGATCCAAAGGGACAAAAGTCTGTCCGGGTGTGCTGACACACTTCAGTCTTTCTTTAGAATGAGTTCAGTTAATGAAAACTCAGGGAAAGGGCCAGAGGTCACTTCTTCCCGCCTTGGCAGGCCCCGATTTCAGGCAGACGAGGAACTGCGGAGAACTTCGCCCTGTGCTTTGGGAGACACAGAGGATGGAGAGAAGGGAGTGGGGGTGGGGGAGTCAGATAGACTTTGCAGGTCTTTCTTCAGTTCAGCATATCAAAGCACCATATTTTGGGGTATCAGTTTCAGAGCCCTAAAAACTCCATCAAAGCATAATTCTCAAAAGCTTTCCTTAAAAATAACCATTTTCAGCCAGTCATGGTAGCTCATGCCCAGGCAGGAGGATCACTTGAGCCCAGGAGTTTAGAGACCAGTCTGGACAACATAGTGAGATCCCATCTCTACAAAAAAATTTTTTAAAAAATTTAGCCAGGCACGGTGGTGCATACTTATAGTCCTAGCTACTCGGAAGGCTGAAGTGAGAGGATTGCTTGAGCCCAAAAGTCTGAGGTTGCAGTCAGCTATGATATTATTGCAGTCTAGCCTGAGTGACACAGTGAGACATCTCAAAAAAAAAAAAAAAAAATCATTCTCATTCAAATAGATCTTATGCATGTATCCAAGTCTTATTTAACTCATTTATGAAGGAAGCAAAATAATGACAAGGCAGTTCCATGTGAGAAACCGAATTGTTATAAACATTAAAAAGCAAACAAAAGAACGCTGAGCCACAAAGGCTCTTACCAAACTAGACACAAAATCACTGTAGTTAATATCTTACAGGGCTATAAAACTGCAACCTTTGAGTTTATTTTCTCCATCGGACAGAAAAGAAAAATCACTACACTGCCTAAGTTTTACAGAATTATAAGATATGTGGGCCCTAATCACTTGTGCAATAGAGTTGTATACTCCTAGAAAGTTAAAAATGTTTTAGGCAGGTTTGTTAAAATAATGTTCTAGTATGACACTATCTCTCTCTCTCTCTCTCTCTCTTTTTTTTTTGCCTTATTT
>VSMD01018036.1:0-35396 GCA_008750895.1 Mirza zaza
AATCCTAGCTCTCTGGGAGGCCGAGGCGGGCGGATTGCTTGAGGTCAGGAGTTCAAAACCAGCCTGAGCAAGAGCGAGACCCCGTCTCTACTATAAATAGAAAGAAATTAATTGGCCAACTAAAATATATATAGAAAAAATTAGCCGGGCATGGTGGTGCATGCCTGTAGTCCCAGCTACTTGGGAGGCTGAGGCAGCAGGATTGCTTGAGCCCAGGAGTTTGAGGTTGCTGTGAGCTAGGCTGACGCCACGGCACTCACTCTAGCCTGGGCAAGAAAGTGAGACTCTGTCTCAAAAAAAAAAAAAAAAAAATGATAACACATCCCAGCATGAGGCCCTAACACCAGACTTAAGCCGGAAGGCAAAACAATCACCGGAACTGATAGAAAATTGAAAGTGAGAGTTACATTCTCAGACTTTTTTCCTTGAGACAGAGTCTCGCTCTGTTGCCTGGGCTAGAGTGAGTGCCGTGGCGTCAGCCTAGCTCACAGCAACCTCAAACTCCTGGGCTCAAGCGATCCTTCTGCCTCAGCCTCCCTAGTAGCTGGGATGACAGGCACGTGCCACTGTGCCCGGCTAATTTTTTGTTTCTATTTTTAATTGTTTGGCTAATTTCCATTTATAGTAGAGATGGGGGTCTCGCTCTTGCACAGGCTGGTCTCAAACTCCTAACCTTGAGTGATCCTCCCGCCTCGGCCTCCCAGAGTGCTAGGATTACAGGTGTGAGCCACTGTGCCCGGCCCAGATAATTAATTTATGCTTAAATTAAGGATTGGCTTTTGGAAAAAGGGGTTCTGGCTTTTACAACCTGCCTTGGGGAAAGGGGTGCTGGGTTCTGAGGCACCTCCAGGGAGAATGGGAGGACAGGCAGGAGGACAGGCAGGAGGACAGGGACAGGCAGGAGGACAGAGAACTGCTGCTTCAAGGCCTGCATTTTAGGGCGGTTTTCTGAACCTCATCAACGTGCAGTCACATGACTTGTAGACCAAACAAACCTTCAGCACCAATTCCTGGCACCTCAAACAATGACAAAACATTGTAACTTTTTTTTTACATGAGGATCAAGATTAAGGGGTGGGGAGCAAAGGCATTATTTGAAACCTTAAAATTTGTACCCGCATAATATGCTGAAATTAAAAAAAAAAAAAAAGATTAAGCTATTTTAGGCCTGCTCGGTGGCTCACGCCTGTAATCCTAGCATTCTGGGAGGCCAAGGTGGGAGGATCGCTTGAATTCAGGAGTTAGAAAGCAGCCCTGAGCAAGAGCAAGACCTTGTCTCTACCAAAAATAGAAAGAAATTAATTGGCCAACTAAAAATATATATAGAAAAAATTAGCTGGGCACGGTGGCGCATGCCTGTAGTCCCAGCTACTCGGGAGGCTGAGGCAGGAGGATCGCTTGAGCCCAGGAGTTTGAAGTTGCTGTGAGCTATAATGATACCACTGCACTTTAGCCTGGGTGACAGAGCAAGACTCTTGTCTGAAAAAAAAAAATGTATACTGATAATTTGAAGGCATTTTTATTTTTTACCTTATCAATTATAATCTTTTAATAACCCAGTTTATTTACCAAAGATTAATAAATTCACATGAGTTCAAAAAGCATTTGCGTTTATTTAATTTGTGAGTGCTCCTTCATTTGTAAGCCAGTCTGGTACCAGGTAGACACAACATATAATACACGCACACAACTCACCTTAACGAACACAGAGGCACACACACGCAAAGTTCCAACAGCTTTTACTTCGGCACTCTAGCCACGAGATAACACAGACTCACCAGCGTGCAAGACTACTGCGTCCAGATGACATCTGTCGAAACTGGAGCTTGTTCACGGACTTGCCCTGACAGGTAATCTAACAATGCCCGTGGATCAGAGTCTTGGGTAAAACAGTTCCCCATGGCAGGTTGATTTTTTTTTTAGCAAACCTCCTTTACTCTTTTTTCTCCCTTTCGGTTTACAATGAGTTTTCAATGTTTACATTTTAGCCAGAACTGGCTGCAAGTTTTCCAAGTAGGCTTGCATTAGTAATTCCGCAAACACTGAATCTATCTCAACATCAGCAGAACGAGTCAGCAGGTTCAGAGCAGGCAGAAATGAAAACGGACAGGGAGGCAGTTTGACAGACCTAACTCTGCAGTGGCAGGTCGACCACTGGAGCTCTGAATTTCCTTGATGGAATTTGCCCTTCAGTGAAAACTTGTGCAGCAGAATCGACCGTAACCGGCTGGAGCCCTAGGGAGTCCAGCGCCTCCCAACCTTCCACCCACACAAACGCTCCCAGGTGCAGATGCCATAACCCACCTGCAGGGCCCGAAGGAGGGCTTTCTCCTTGTCTTTCCCCACTTTTATTTTATTTTATTTAGACAGAGTCTCACTCTGTAGCCTGGGCTAGAGTGCTGTGGGGTCAGCCTAGCTCACAGCAACCTCAAACTCCTGGGCTCAAGCAATCCTCCTGCCTCAGCCTCCCAAGTAGCTGGGACTACAGGTGAGCACCACCATGCCCAGCTAATTTTTTCTATATATTTTTAGTTGGCCGATTAATTTCCTTCTATTTTTTAGTAGAGACGGGGTCTTGCTCTTGCTCAGGCTGGTTTCCAACTCCTGACCTCAAGTGATCCTCCCACCTTGGCCTCCTGAGTACTAGGATTACAGGCGTGAGCCACCACGCCTGGCCTTTCCTCACTTTTAGAGGATTTGTTTTCCATTTTCCTTTAAAAGAAGGACCTGAACTGTGGCCTAGGGTTTAGTGTCGGGGATCAGAGCGTGCAGACTGTGGGTGGGGTGGGAGCTCCACAGTGTTTCACCACCGAGCCAGCCCCACCTTCTTCCGCATCTCAGTTTCTGTCTTCCTGGTCTACCGCCTCAGAGAGGGCTCAAACGCCCAGTACCAGCTCTTACGTATGTTTCCTGGATGAGCCTCCTTTTTTGTTTTTGTTGTTGTTGTTGAGACAGAGTCTCACTCTGTTGCCCAGGCTAGAGTGCCGTGGCGTCAGCCTCGCTCACAGCAACCTCAAAATCCTGGGCTCAAGCGATCCTCCTGCCTCAGCCTCCCGAGTAGCTGGGACTACAGTCATGTGCCACCATGCCCGGCTAATTTTTTCTATATATTTTTAGTTGGCCAATTAATTTCTTTCTATTTTTAGTAGAGACAGGGTCTAATTCTTGCTCAGGCTGGTTTTGAACTCCTGACCTTGAGTGATCCTCCTGCCTCAGCCTCCCAGAGTGCTGGGATGACAGGCGTGAGCCACCACGCCCGGCCCATCAGCCTTCTTTTAATTAATTCTGTAGAGGGAGTTTTCTACAGGGCCACTCCAAGTCGTGCAGAGTCACCCAGACATTCCTACTTAGGTCCCAGGTCACCTGGGAGTGCCTTTTGGCTGGGAAGCTGAAAATGCCTTAAAATGCTCTTTCTCTTCAGAGCTGAGGAACTCAGTCTCTCATTTATCTGTGCATAGACAGTTTGGTTTCCTCTTTTGGCAAATACTCAGAAAAGCTGATTGAGATTAGTTTTGGGAGGAAGACACAATGAAGAAGACCCTTGGAATGCACCTCCAAATCAAAATTAGAGTCTCAAACAACAGCTTCCTAGGAAAAGGACCAACAGCTGAGAGTAAGCCAAGACTAGCAACCAAGGACAGGAGTCCTGGGCACAGGACTTATGCAGGGAGAATCTCAGCGTCAGGCACCCAAGGGGGCCATGCTGGTACCTGGCACTGAGTTCAGGCTCCTCCTTTGGGGGGGTTCTGAGTCTTCTCTGAGCCCCATGTTGGTCGCCATCTTATCCACGGAAAAGAGCCCAAACTCTGTAAAACGATTGAAAGAGATTTATTCTGAGGAGAATATGTGCAGCCACACCCAGAAGCCTTGAGCAAGTGGCCTCGCTGTTGGGTCCAGTTTGGTCTCTCCATTTCAGGCAGACAGGGATTAAATCAACACATGGAAGGCGTACATTGGTTTGGCCTGAAGGCTGCACACCTTTAAGCAGGGGGTTACAGGTTACAGGTGGGTTTAAAGATTCTTCGATTTGTAGCGTGTTTCCCCGAAAATAAGACCTACCCGTAAAATAAGCCCTAGCAGGGATTTCTAAGCATTTGAGCAATAGAAGCCCTATCCCAAAAATAAGACCTAGTAGTGGGCATGGCTACCCAGCACATCTGCACAACCCATGCATGTCGTTGCGGAGCGGGAAAGAAGACGAGCAGCCCTTCTCATCTGCCCTGTCGTGACAGCTGCTATCCCAGAGGTGACCGGAAAGGTGTGGGCAGCCCCAGCAACAAGGTCGGCTCCCCCTGTCCGGTCCCGGCCATCCTGTGCGTGCTGCAAGCTGAGGCTTTAAGGGGAAAATAACACCTCCCCTGAAAATAAGCCCTAGGGTGTCTTTTTGAGGAAAAAAAATATAAGACCCTGTCTTATTCTCGGGGAAACACGGTAGTTGGTTAAAGAAATGAAGCTTTGTCTAAAGGTTTGCAAAGTTTTGTTGTTTTTGAGACAGAGTCTCGCTCTGTTGCCTGGGCTAGAGTGCCGTGGCGTCATCACAGCTCACTGCAACTTCAAACTCCTGGGCTCAAGCGATCCTCCTGCCTCAGCCTCCCAAGTAGCTGGGACTACAGGCATGCGCCACCATGCCTAGGTAATTTTTCTAATTTTAGTAGAGATTGGGTCTCACTCTTGCTCATGGTGGTATCCAACTCTTGGCCTCAAGCAAGCCACCCCCTTGGCCTCCCAAAGTGCTAGGATTACAGGGGTGAGCCACCACACCCAATGTGTGGGAGGGTCCCTTAGCCAAGAGGGGGTCTACTTGGTCCGCTGGGGGCGCTTAAGATTTTTTTTAGTTTACAGCAGAGAAAGGAGTGACCACAGACAGTTTGAGCTGGCAGCTTCCCAGGACGCATGGGGGGCGCATGTCTCCAAGAGAACAGGCCCCCCTCCTGGGGTGAGGGGAGGAGGGCTCCCCAGGAGCGCTGGGTGGGTGGGTGGGGGCGGTCAGCCAGGAGAGATACGCTTCTCCTGGCAGCCTGGTGACCAAGACGAAGAGCTTGTCCTCAAAGACATTTCACCCCAGTAAAAGCCAAGGTAGGAGTAGGGGGGCAGACGGGAGACCTTGAGCCCTTTTGGGTGTCAGGGGCGCTATGCCCTTCGACCCATCCTTATCCTCCTGCAACAGGACTACCCCTCCCGGACAACAGGACGACAGATGTGGCCCCTTCCCCTTGTCCTCCAGGGCCTGTAAGCCCAGCCCCAGCCTGGTCCCCGGAACAGCCCCCTCCTCTCCTCCTGCTGGGGGAGCAGGTCAAAGGTCGCCGGGCCCGCCCCTGCAGCTGCTCTCTCTCCTCTCCCACCTGTGCCCAGGCTGGGTCCCCAGGGGGGACTGAGACCCTGCCCTGCCCGCCCCTTGGGGGGCAGGGCAGAAACCAGACCTTGAAATCCGAGAGGGAGGTGGGCGAGTGCGCAGCGGTGCCTGCGCCTCAGCCCGGCCGCCGCCCGCGCGCTCTGAGCCCAGCCAGCCCGGCGGATCCCAGGTACTGTCCGGGGCGCAGGGGCGGCGGCCGGGCGGGAGCCACCGGGACACCCCCCCAGGCACCAAGCGACGTTGGTTTCCGCAGGGCGGCCGGCGGGGGAGACGGAGGCAGGCGGCCCTTCGCGCCCGCCCCGCGCGCTCGCTTGGTTTGTCCCAGCGCCGCGCGCCCAGGTGGCTCGTGCAGGTGGCGGTGGCTGGCGGGGCTCGCGTCCCCTGCGGGGGTCGGGCAGGGCCTCGCCTGCGAGCGCCCAGCACGCCCTCCCGGCGGCCCGACCTCCGGGGCCCCGCACGCGGGCGCCCGCGCTGCTCCCGCGCCCCCCGCCCAGCTCCGCCTCCAGCCCCAGGCCCCTGCCCGCGCCCCTGCCCAGCCCCCAGCAGGCTTCTCCTGGGCTCCTCCAGTCGGTCATGCCTGTGTCACCTCCGGTGACCCCTCCCGGTCCCGCCCCCTCGTGGCGCCCACTGCCGAGTCCTCCCTGACGGCTGCGCCTGTGCCGCGCTCGCCCTGCACCTGCTCTGGCACCGCGCTCTGTCCAGGCGCCCGTGCAGCAGAACTGCATTCCCTGGCACGAGCAGACACTCCTTGCACCCGCTCACCTGCTGGCCGACAAGGGGCTGTGGCCACCTCTGGCTACCCTTAATAATGCAGCTGTGACCACTGTTGTGCAAATATTTTTTTTCAATCCCTGTTTTTACTTATTTTGGGTCTATATCTAGTATATCTAGGCGTGGAATTGCTGGGTCACATGGTAATTCTATGTTTAATTCTTTATTTATTGATTTTATTTTGTTTTTTGAGATGGAGTCTCACTCTGTTGCCCCAGCGAGAGTGCCCTGGCGTCAGCCTAGCTCACAGCAACCTCAAACCCCTGGGCTCAAGCGATCCTCCTGCCTTAGCCTCTGAGTAGCTGGGACTACAGGCATGCGCCACCATGCCCGGCTAATTTTTTCTATATATATTTTTAGTTGGCCAATTAATTTCTTTCTATTTTTAGTAGTGACGGGGTCTCGCTCTTGCCCAGGCTGGTTTCCAACTCCTGAATTCAAGCGATCCTCCCACCTCGGCCTCCCAGAGTGCTAGGACGTGATTGTTCTTTTTTCTTCATTCTATAAAGGTAGTGTATTACATCGATTGGTTTCTACACATTGAACCCCCCTTGCATTCCTGGAATAAATCCCACCACCAGGTCATGGTGCATAAGCCCTTTACTACACTGCTGAATTCAATTTGCTAGTATTTTTCTAAGAATTTTTACATCTATATTCATAACGGATATTGCCTGTAGTTTTGTTTCCTGTAATGCCATTACAGGAAACAAAATAATGATACCAATGCCATTACTGGCTTTGGTATCAGGGCAGTGCTGGCCTCACAGAACGAGTTAGGAAGGGTTCCTTCCTCTTCGATTTTTTGGAATGGTTTGAGAAGGGTGGGTGTTAATTCTTCTTGAAACGTTTTATATCGTTTACCAGTGAAGCCTTCTGGTCCTGAGCTTTTCTTTGTTGGGAGATCTTTGATCATTAGTTCAATCTCCTTATTTGTTATAGGTCTGTTTAGATTTTCTATTTCTTCTTGAGTCAGTTTTGGTAGTTTGTGTGCTTCTAGGAGTTTGTCCATTTCATCTAGATTATCCAATTTGTTGCTTTATAGTATTCTCTTATAATCCTTTTCATTTCCGTAAAATCAGTAGTATGTCCCTATTTCACTTGTGATCTTAGTAATTTTAGTCTTCTCTTTTTTTCTTAGTTAATCTAGCTAAAGGTTTATCAATTTTTTTGATATTCTCGATGAACTAAATTGAGTTTGTTAATATTCTCTATGTCCTTTGTCTACATACTAATCTTTATTATTCATTTCCTCCTGCTAGATTTGAATTTAGTTTGCTCCTTCATTTTTTAGTTCCTTAATGTGGCATATATTAGAAGATTTAAAGAGACATACTTTGCTTGTTTGTTTTGCTGGGTGTGGTGGTTCATGCCTGTAATCCTAGCACTCTGGGAGGTCTAAGCAGGAAGATTGCTTGAGGCCAGGAGTTTAAGACCAGCCTGAGCAAAAGCAAGATGAGACAACCTTCTCTACTAAAAATAGAAAAATTATCCGACTGTGGTGGCACATGCCTGTGGTCCCAGCTATTCAGGAGACTGAGGCAGGAGGATCTCTTAAGCCCAGGAATTGGAGGCTGCAGTGAGCTGGGTGAAGGAGCAAGACTCTGTCTCAAAAAAAAAAAAAAAAAAATCACTGGCTGACTGCAGAGATAATGAGAGAGAAACTTCAGTGATTACACATAACAAGGCATACAGGCTTTACAAAAACAGTTTGGAAAAGTCACTAAATGAATGGACCCTTGTATCCCTCAACAATCAAAAACAACAAAAAATAATCACCCAATTGTGAGGAGGGGAGAATCTGCTTTTCAGAGTTACCACATTAGATACTCAAAATGTCCAGGTTTGAGCACAAAATTACAAAGCATACAAAGAAACAGAAAAATATGGCACATTCACAGAGAAAAAAAGAACCTCATAGAAACCATCTCTGAAGATGTCCAGACATTGGAATTTCTAGGAAAAAAAATGTTAAATCCACTACCTTCAACATGTTCAGTAAGCCAAAGGGAATATGGTCCCAGAGCTAATACAGCTACCTCTAGCTGTAGAACAGGTATAGAACATCAGTAGAACAGGTGTGAACAAAAGCTAATTCAACAGAGATACATAAATTATAAAAAGGAACCAAGCAGAAAATACGGGGCTGACAGGCACAATAGCCGAAAAGAAGAATTCACTAAGGGCTTCAACGTCAGATCTGAGAAGGGGCCAGAGACCTTGAAGACGAGGTAATTAAAATTATCTAAAGAGCAGAAAGAAAAATAGAATAGCCTGAGGAACCTGCAGGAAACCGTCAAGCATGCAACATCCGTGCCGTGGGAATCGCAAAAGGCAGAGGGAGAGGAAAAGGCATTTGAAGGAATAATATCCCCAACCCCCCAACTTTGATGAAATACATGAACCTACGTACCCAAGAACCTCAATAGACTCCGAGCAAGATAAACTCAAAGAAATCCACATTGAGAAACATTACTGCCAGACGTCAAGAGGCGAAGACAAAGAAGGCAGCCAGGAGGAGGAACCGGACACCCACCGGCTCCTCACAGACTTCCGGCAGTTTCTCAGCAGAGCCTTGGAGACCAGAGGCAGGGGTGAGCCACATGAAAAGTCCTGAAAGGAAAAGCAAAAGGAAAAGGAAAAGGAAAAGAGGAGAGGAGAGGAGAGGAGAGGAGAGGAGAAAAACCTTGTCAACCAAGAAGTCTACATTCAGTAAAACTATCCTTCAAAAATAAAGAAGGAGAAATTAAGATATTTCCAGATAAATGAAAGCTCTGGAGTTCATTGTTAGCAGAACTGGGCTACCGTGTTTCCCCAAAAATAAGACCTACCCATAAAATAAGCCCTAGCAGGATTTCTAAGCATTTGCACAATAGAAGCCCCACCCCGAAAATAAGACCTAGTGACGGGCATGGCTACGCAGCGCATCTGCACAGCCCATGCATTTCGTGGTAGAGCGGTTGAGAAGACGAGCAGCCCTTCTCATCTGCCCCATGAGAGCTTTAGTGCTCAACAGGAGAGATTGGGGCCAACGGTTCTAAAGGAAATAGAGTCGCAAGACATTCAGGATGGAATTCGGGGTTTGGAGAGTTAGGATGATGTCCCAGAAGAAGACGACTTCACTATATTTGAATAAATGTAGATGGGTGCACCATACTTAAAAATAAGCCCTAGGGTGTCTTCTTAAGGAAAAATAAATACAAGACCCTGTCTTATTTTCGGGGAAACACCGTACTAGAAATGCTAAAGGGAGTCAGTCCTCTGGCTGAAAGGCCAGGACTTCAGGCCGTAACTCAAAGCCGTGTGTGATGAGATAGAGAACACGAATAAAGGTAACTGCATGGGAAAATACAGAATCCAGTGTTACTGTGGTTTTGGTTGTAATTCCTGTTTTTCCCATATGACTTGAAAGGCAAATTCATAAAACAATAAATGTAAATGTATGTTAAGGGGCACACAGTTTATAAAGATGTATCTACAACAGTAACAATGGGGGAGGAGATCTATAAGAGCAGAGAGCATAGCATTGAGACTGATTTGGTACCATTTCTTTTTTTTTTATTTCAGAATATTATGGGCATATACACGTTTCGGTTACATAAATTGCTTTTGTACCGTTTGAGTCAAAGTTATTATATTAAGTATAGCTGCTACAATTTCAAACTAGATTCTTTTAAGATTTTAATTGTAACACCCAAGGTAACCGTTAAGAAATAATGGGAAAATGTACTGAAAAGGAAAGAATAAAAATAGCACACTATAAAAAATGAACAAAATTATCAAACAAAGGAGTAATAGAGGAATTCAGGAGAACTAACCACATGACCTATAGAAAGCAAATGACTAAATGGCCAAAGTCCTTCCTTGTCAGTAATGACTTTAAATGTAAATGGGTCAAACTCTCCAATTAAAAGGCTGAGATCGGCAGACTGCATATAAAAACATTGTCCATATATACGCTGTGCACAAGAGACTCGTTTTAGATGCAAAGACACAAAGGGGTTGAAAATAAAAGCATGGAGTAAGATATTTCATGCAAATAGTGATCCAAAGAGCATTGACGTGGCTATATTATTATCAGACAAAATAGGCTTTATGTCAAGTGCTCTTGAAGGCAAGTTATCCTTTCTTTTGAGATCATGCAGGTGACAGGTGTGTGAGCGGGCGAGATTGCTTTCTGTCTCTGCAGTTTACAGAGAGTGCCCATGATGCTCACCGCCGTCTAGCTTAATGCTCATTCAACAATAAAACTGTATAATTCTTTTCTACCGTTGTGGAGAGGGTTTGCTGCCTTGGCAGGAGACACTGTTTTTAATTGCTGTTCACTCACTCCCTTGCCTGCTTCATGTCTCTGTCTAGACGTCCCCCCATGAGACCCACCCGCTACTCTGTCCCTGTTACCACCCCCGTCCCCTCCATCGGCTCTGATCCTTCCTTCCTTCCTTCCTTCCTTCCTTCCTTCCTTCCTTCCTTCCTTCCTTCCTCCTTCCTTCCTTCCTTCCTTCCTTCCTTCCTTCCTTCCTCCCTTTCTCCCTCCCTCCCTCCTTCCTTGACAGAGTCTCACTCTGTTGCCCAGGCTAGAGTGAGTGCCATGGCATCAGCCTAGCTCACAGCAACCTCAGACTCCTGGGCTCAAGCGATCCTCCTGCCTCAGCCTCCCGAGTAGGCTTGGGACTACAGGCATGCGCCACCATGCCCGGCTAATTTTTTCTATATATTTTTAGTTGTCCAGATAATTTCTTTCTGTTTTTAGTAGAGACGGGGTCTCGCTCTTGCTCAGGCTGGTCTCGAACTCCTGACCTTGAGCCATCCTCCCGCCTCGGACTCCCAGAGTGCTAGGATTACAGGTGTGAGCCACCGGGCCCGGGCCAAACCTGGCCTTCTGAACCCCTACCTGCCCTGGTGCCCACACCCTGGGGCACCCTTGCACGGGATGTCTGGTCGCACCCCATGACACTGACCCCAGCTGACCCAAAGTCTGCTCCGAGGACCCTGACCTCCTGCAGCTGGGTCCCAAGGTACCCCCTGCCCCGGGGCAGGTCCCGACGCCCACCCACTGCACCGTCCACACACCCCATGTTGGGGCAGGCGTCAGGGGCGTTGGCAGCCCCAGCCTTGGGGGCTGTTCTAGGGTCCAGCCTGGTCGGGGGCAGGCTCTACCGTGTCCACCGTCCAGCTTTGTCCCTGGTGGCTGTCACCACAGTGCTGGCCCCGCCGCCAGGCCCGGGCCCACTTTAACAGGTAACCCTGGGCTCCCCAATACTGCCCCCCCCCCCGCCCCAAGACCAAGAGCTCCGTCCTCAAGGGGAGAGGCAGCGGTGTTTACTGAGTGGAGGGGACATGTGGCTCTGCGCCCCCCAGTCTGCCGGGGGCAGCAGCCCCCCTATTGCAGGAGGAGCAAGAAGACGGGCTGGCCCATGGTCAGCCGATCACAGGTGCGGTGGGGATGGCAGGTGCCCACTGCCGGGGCGGCCCAGGGTGCTCGGCGGTCAGGCAGAGGTGGCTCAGGAAGGGCAGCTGGGGGGTCCTGTGAACCGAGCGAGCTCTGGGAGGCCAGGCACGCAGGGACATGGGGGGGCCCAAGGGGACATCCTGCCGGTGCCGGTGTAGCCCCACTGCAGGGCCGAGGGGCCCCTGTGGTCCCTCAGCGAGGACCGCGCTCAGCCGCCTCAGTGAGAGCAAACGTCTGAGGATGCAACGTCCCAGCAGGTGGCCCCAGGCAGGTGGCTCCCTGGGGCCACAGGAAGCTGGCCACCTCCTGCTTGATGGGAAGTCCTGCCTGACCCCTAGGGAGGGGCCAGGTGAGGGGGTGCCCCAGGTGGCGCTCAGCACCCGAGGTCCTCAGCGAAGTCCTCCAAGGGATGGTGGAGGGACAGGTGGGCTGCGGCCAGCATGGGGGTGGGCAGAAACTGGGCTGGTCTGCTACAGAAAGGTGGGGTCACGCCCTGATCCCCACAGTGCCAGGGAAGCTCCGGGCAGCTGTTGGGCAGAAGGCCAGCTCCAGGCATGGTGGCCGGGACCACAAGTTGTCCCAGCGGGAGGCTGGGACCCAGCCGAGGCAGGGCAGGCCATCAGGCTCTGGGCCACCTGGGGGAGGGGGAAGCCCACCCAGATTCTGTCTGTCCCAGGGGGGTTCAGGAAAGGGCTGTCAGGTTATGAGAGGTGGGGGCCTGGCCTTAGCCATCCAGGGGTGGGATCCTGCCCCAGCCCACAGTGTGGTCGGCACCTGCTTGTTCTTGATGAGACGCTGGGCCTCAGGCCACTGTCTCAAGGGGGGTTGGGGGAGGAGCTGGGGAGAGAGGTGGGGGGCTGCTGCCAGCACAAACCTTGTCTGGGGCACTCCCTCCCCCCTGCCCTGCCCACTGTGCAGGGGGGGAGGCCAGGAGATAGAGCTGTACCCCCAAACACCTGGGGCTCTACAGGCCCCACCACCCGGGCCACCCGGGCCACCCAGGCCTGGAGAGTGGGTGCCCGAGACAGCAGGCAGCTGTCCCCTCTCCAGAGAGGCTCCTGAGGGCCAGCGGAAGAGGAGCCACTTGGACCCCAAGGCGGCAGGCATGCCCCCCAATGTCCCCAACCTGGGTGGGGCCAGGCTCCCTCCCACTGCCCCTCAGGCCTATCCCTGGGACCCTGGGGCTTGCCCAGCGTGGTGCTGGGGCTCTGGCAGTGTCTGGGGCCACCTGACCAGCAGGAGGTGAGCTCAGTCCACTTGCTGGGTCCCAGGGTGGCCACTGTCCCTTTGGCCGGGATCTGCCGGAGGTGAGCCTTGCCGGGGAGTGGGACTCAGACTTGGCCAACAGCCTTGCTGGAGGAGGGCTGGACAGGCCAGGCGGGTCCTTGTGTGTGGCGGGGTGCAGGCCACCCTGCAACTGCTGTGGCTCCATGGAGCTGGGTGACGTTACTGCACCTGGCCTGTTGGTGCTCCCTGGGGAGGGTCTCAGCAGCCCTGGGTGCCTGCACGCTGGCCTCACCCGCCCTCCCACCTCTGCCCCCTCCCTGGCTCTTGCAGTCCACCCTCCGCCCCAAGCCAGGTGAGCTTTTGGGCTTGCAGGTGAAGTGCTCTGGAATGGGGACCTAAGG
Source organism: Mirza zaza (assembly GCA_008750895.1). Lineage (NCBI taxonomy): Eukaryota > Metazoa > Chordata > Mammalia > Primates > Cheirogaleidae > Mirza > Mirza zaza. The sequence goes on from VSMD01018036.1 coordinate 13,205, forward strand.
CCACACCCCTCGGCCAGGCCCCACTTGGTTAGCTCTGTCCACTAGCACAGTCCTCTCCTGGTGAGCCCTTGGTCCCGGGAGCCTGGGCCTCAGTGGCTGGGAGAGCCGAGGGACATCCCACGTCGTTGGGCAGCGGGAACCAGAGCCCTGGTCAGGGGAGGTGCGCACCTGGGGAGGAGGAAGCCGCTGGCAGAGCAAGGCAGGGAGGGTGCGGAGGGGAGGGGGCCCAGGGATGAGAGGGACGGTGAGGCTGCAGGGCAGGGGCAGCCTCCACCTTGGCCCAGCAGCCTGGCCTGACTCCTGGCAGGGTGGCCCTGTGCCCTCCTCCCCTGAGTCCCCTGTGCGGTGCAGCCCACCCAGCCCACGGTGGGAGGCAGGTCCAGCCCTCACCCCACCCCACTTCCGGCACTCACTGCACTGCAGGTCGCACAGCTGCTGCGGGATGGAGAAGTGCACGTCCGACCTCAAGCCCTGCGGGCACAGGGAGCTCGAGGTGGGCTGGAGAGGCTGGGGGTTTGGGTGTGGGTGAGGCGGGTGGGGCTGGGGGGCTGGCAGGGCTGGCAGGGCTGACGGGGCAGCGACACCCACCTGGATGCAGATGCCTGGGGCACAGGCCTCTTCCCAGGGCAAGTCCAGGAAGGCAACCGCCGAGTTGGCCGTGGGGTCACCCTGGAGCTGAGAGGACAGGTCACAGGCAAAGGGGGAGGGCTGACCAGGCTGTAAGGCTGGTGGCGGGGGGGGGGGGGGGGCTCCCCTCCCCCTAGATCAAAAAAGAAAAGGCTCACGAGACCAGACCCACCAAGGACAAACTGCCAGCCCCGCTGAGAACAACATGATGTCCGCCCAGATAAGAAAGGTTTTGGTTCCCAGATTCCACAAATACTGCCAGCCCCTCCTACTTCTCAATGACCACCAAAGGTCACCCCAGCTCTTCAAGCCAAAAGTATGTAGCCCACCCCAAACAATATAAAGGCCTGCACCCCCTCCAAACAGAGGTGACTTCTCAGGCCCCTCTCTAGGGACCCTCGAACCTCGCCCAGGAGTGCATAATAAAGCCATATGGTTTGGCCCCACTCTCTCTCTCTCTCTCTCTCTCTCTATCTGCTTCTTTCGTGCCGAAAACTTTACACAGGCCACACTGTGTCCTTATCCCCTCCACCCCGGCACTGCCACCCCTCCCAGCCAGGTGGGCCAGACCCCAGCCAGACCCCTCAGGGCCCAGGTGGGGTCCTGGGAACATTGCAGGGGAGTGATAGGGTCCTGCCCACCTCCCCAGGGTGGTGCCCCGGACCCAGCTCACTGAGGCGGGAGGTAGGGGGCTGGCGGGCAGCGCTTGTTGGCAGGTGGGCAGCTGCGACTTCCCTTGGTGACACAGGCGCACCTGGAAGTGGGCGGGGCTGGGCGAGAAGAAGGCAGCACGCAGGAGGCCGTGCTGGGGCGCCGGCTGCACCGCCATCTTCCAGGCTGCGGCGGAAGGGTGGGGTCCTCACTGGCCCAGCACCCCACCCACCTCCCTTCCTGCCCCCCTGCCCCCCCCACTCCACCTGCCCCATCCCACTGGGGCCTCACTGGCCCTGGGGTCCTGCTGTCCTGCCCAACACGCAGCAGGGAAGCAAAGGGTGCTATTTGCTACAACCCCCACCCCCGGACCCAGACAGCCCACCCCTTCCCCCAGGAGCGCTCACCTGGGAAGTGACGTTGTTGGAAAGGGCACCTCACCTGGAACCCCAGGTTGGTGGAGAACTGCAAAGAGGGGTTAGGGGCACAGGTGTGTGGGGGACTGGGGCTGGGACACGCTGGGCGGACTTTAGGGTTCCGTGGGCCCTCAGCTCCCAGCCGTCAGTTGAGGAGGGGGCAGCAGGGCAGCGGGGAGGCAAGGCCCCCACCTGCTTGCTCCCTGCTCTGATCCGGCGCCCCCTACCTGCCTCTTGCCCTTGCCCCCTCCCCGAGCGTGGGCAGTGCCCGTGGAGGGCTGCACCCGCCACTCACCTTCAGGCAGAGCTGGGGCTGGGTGTCCACCAGCGGGTACAGCACCTGCGGGGGCTCCGGTCAGGGCCGTGGCTGTCCACCCCCACCCCCACCCCCGAGGGGGACACTCACTCTGCCCTGTGCCGGGCGGCTGGAGTGCTGCAGCTCCTGGCAGGGGTTGCTGGGTCCTGGGCGCCAGCACAGGCTCACGCGGCCGCTCACGGGGCAGGCGGGCTCCCAGCTCAGCGCCTGGCTCCCGGGGTGGTAGTGGATGGCGTCCCACAGCGCCTCTGTGTCTGCAGGGACCCTCCCCACGGACACAGGTCAGCCGGGCCATGGCTGCCAGGGCGCCCGCGGGGACCCGCTGGAGTGACCGTCGGGCCAGAGGTCAAGAGCAGTTGTCCTGCGGGTCTCGGAGCCCTGGCCTGAGTCTCTGCACACACGTGGTGGTGCGTGTCGTGTCCCGGTGCGTGTCACGTGGTGGTGCGTGTCACTCAGCAGAGCCCAGCACAGGGCATCCCTCCTGCGCCCCTGGGGAGCCCCCTCCACAGACGTGGCTGTTCGGGTGATCGGGCCGCCACACGTGCACATACACGTGTACACATGCACATTCATACACATACATGTACATGTGCACACGCGTGTACACATTCATACACATACATGTACATGTGCACACGTGTACACATGCACAGGCGCACACCCACTTCCACGCACAGCCTCTGTCCCCTCGGGCGCCACGCAGCCCCGCCCTTCTCGCGGCCCCCCCACCTCCACCCCGCGCACTGCAGGACACTTGCCGGCTTCAAAAGGGCACCTCTGGATCCGCACGGCGTCGGGGGTCGAAGGCCAGCCCTGCGGGAGGGCTGGGGTCAGCGCGGGCTCTCCCCATCCCCCTCCCCCCCTCCCCGTCGAGGCCACACCCTCACTGACCTCCAGGCAGAGGCAGGGCAGCGCCTGGCTGTAGGGCAGGGACACTGTCCGCGATGCGCTGTTGGCGGTCACCTGCCGAAGACCCGGCTGAGGGGCGGGCCGGCGGGCGGGGCCTGGGTGGGTGGGGCCCGGGCGGGGTGGGAGGACTGGGCCTGCGGTGGGGGTAGGGAGGCAGGGGGCAGGGGGCAGGGGAGGGGTGTGGGCGGGGCTGGGGAGACAGTGGGGCACCTGGGTCTGCTCGAGGGGCGGCGGTGGGGGGCGGGAGGAAGGAGGCATGGGGGGCGGGGCCCAGGGCCTGACATGGGGGTGGGGTCCTGGCGCGGGGGGCGGGGCGCGGGCTCACCCGCACCGGGGCGCCCGCATCCTCACAGGTGAACCGCTGGAGGCAGAGTCGCACGTAGTAGTCGAGGCTCCCGGGGGGCTCGGGCACCTGCACCAGGATGGCCTTGCGCCTGTGGTCCACCCGGTAGCCGAGCTTCCCCGCTGCAGGAGGTGGCAAGTGCGGACCATGCTGAGACTGGCGGTCGCCAACGAGGGCTCCGTCTGTCCAGGAGCCTGACAGGGCGACCTCCACTTGGTTCAGGCGGTTGAGAGGCGCCCACCTGGGGCCGCATCAGGATTCCCCACATGCGGCAGAAGACCCCAGAGGGACAGGTGGAGCCTGGGGGTCTTCCCGGGGCAGGTGTGGCCCACGCAGGAGGGCGACTCACCGAAACAGTCTGGCACGTTCCTGCCCACGTCCTCCTCTGCGCAGTCTGCAAATGCCAGAGGCGATGGTGGGCCTGGTCCCCCTGTCCCGGGGGCCATCCCCCCAGCTGGGCCTCTGTCCTCGTGACCCTCAGTTAAGCCAAAAGCCTTGCGGGGAGCTGTCCAGCATGGGGGTCTGCCCCTGCCATGGGTGGGTCCCACCCCAGGCCCATCCAGTCCCTAGAGGCCAGCGGGCAGCTGTGCCAGGCCTGAAGTCGGGACCCACCTTCCACGTGGTACTGCCGGTGGAGCTGGACCCCGCAGAAGTGGGGGACGGTCCTCAGGGTGACATAGAGGTGTTGGGCCACACTCACCTGGAAGCAGCTGAAGTGCACCTGGAACTGGGCAGGTGCAGGTGTGAGCGGGGTGGACCCAGAGGCCACTGCCCAGCCGCCCGCCCAGCTCTGCCCGCATGGCTGTCATCCAGGGCTAGGGACCGGGAGGACGAGGTGCCCATTCTTCGGGACTTGGGTGGCAGAGGCCCAGCATGGGCCAGCAGGTCTGGGTCTCGGTCGGGCTCTGGCCTCACCTGCTGCCCCCCCTGCAGCCGGTGGGAGGCCCGAGGCAGGTGAACGCTCTGACAGTGCGTCTGCTGGGTGTGCAGGCTGGTGGCGCAGGCCTCCAGGCCCCGCAGGCGCTCTGGGGAGGGCGGCCGGCAGGGCGGTCAGGGCAGGGCTCCCCCCACCCCGTGGTCATCCCTTCCTCTCGGCCTCCTCCCTGTGTAGTGTGTCCCCACAGCACCCAGGTCTTGGCTGGGACTGAGGGAGCCCCGAGCCCCCTGCAGCCCTCCTGGCCCCACTCCCACCAGTCAGCCCAGTCTGGGCCGGCCAGCCCCCACCCAGGCCACCACTCACCATGCATTGTCACGGAGGCGCCAACACGCAGGAGTAAGGAGCAGCCGTTGTGGGTGGTGCACTTCATGGCGGTGGACAGTGACAGGGTCTCCAGGACCGACGTGGGCATGGACTTGGGGAGTGGCCGGCAGAAGCTGTTAAAAACGTCCCCTGGGGGGTGGGGGAAGGAGGGTGAGGCCTCAGGGTTCCAGGTGCCTGGGAATGGCTTTATGGGTGGTCCAGTGACAGGGGAGGGTCCTGGGGCTGCACAGTCTGGCCCCAGCACAAGCGGGAAACCAGCCCCCCACCCCCGAGCCCCTGGAAATGCCTATAGGACCCCTGGAGTGGGGCCAGGCTGGGGAGCAGGCTGCCCACTTTTCTGCCTCTGAGCCGGGCAAGCCGCTGCCCCACCTGGCCAGCTCGAGGGCAAAGGAGCCTGCCTCGGACTCACTGGCAAGCCACTGCCCAAAGACAAGCAGCAAGAAAGGCCAACACGGGCCGGCCAGGGACAACGTGTCCGCAGCCGTGAGGGCCTGCAGCCCGGGGCTCTGTGCTCAGGCACTGGGCTGCGTCCTCACAGGTAGGGCTTGCCCTGCGGGCCTTGCTCAGGGCGTGGGGCCACCCCGGCGGGCCAAACGCCACGTGGGGCAGCCGGGCCTGGCGTGGGCAAGCTGGAGTGGAGTCTCGCTGTGGGCGCTGGGCTGGGCTGGGCCACACCGGCCGCCCTCGGCCGGCTCGGTTTGCAAGAGGCAGTCGGGCTGGAGGTCCCCAGGGCTTGGAGGGGCGGTGGGACTGAGAGCTCTGAACCGCTCACGGGAAAGAAATCCAACGCCTACGAATTCCCACTGTGGCCAGGACGTCACAGGGCCACATTCACCCTCCTGCTTGAGACGCCCAGGAAACAGGGACAAAGTGCATGGTTTTAAGACAGCGGAGAGGAGAGGTGCAAGGGAGCCCTGCGAGCACCCAGGCCGGGCCACGGGCGGGAGGGGAGCCCCGGTGGAGCTGGCAGGTGGCAGCAAGACACAACTACGTTCTGCCTCTAAGAGACGCACTTTAAATATAAAGACACAAATAGGCTGTTTTAATTAATTTATTTAGTTTTATATAAAAGACAGGGTCTCGACCTGGCTGAGTCTGGTCTCGAACTCCTGACCTCACGTGAGCCTCCCGCCTCGGCCTCCAAGAAAGAGTGCTGGGGTTATAGGTGTGAGCCACCTCACCCCAGCCTGACACGAACAGGTTAAAAGTAGAAGCGCGCAGATGGGAAAACACACAACGTGCTGACATTAATCTACAGAAAGCGGGAGTGGGGATTAGTACCAGACAGCGGAGATTTCGTGGCCAGGAACATTGCCAGGGACAGTGACAGTCATTCTGTAATAACACGGGAGCGGTATGTCAGGAAGACACGATAGCACTAACCACTCTTGTATGGACTCAACAGGGTTTCAAAACACATGACACAAAAATGAAAAAACTACAAGAGAAAAAGATAAATCCACAACCACCATTGAGATTTCAATATTCTCTCTATACAGATGAAGTGAGCAGAAAATCAGAAAGAACCGACTTAGCCGACATCCATAGAACACCCCAACCCAACGCAGCAACTCTGTTCTGTCCATGTTCGTGTGGAACGTTTCCCAAGATAGACTGTATTCTGATCCATAAGACAGTCCAAATAAATTTAACAGGATTCAAATCATACAAATCATCTTCTCTGACCAAAATGGAATTAAATTAGACATTAATAAAAAAAAAATTTCTGGAAAACCCCCCCAAACATTTGGAGACTGATACATTTCTAAATAACCCATGGGTCAAAGAAAAAAATCAAAAGAAAAATTAGAAACTACTTTGAATGTAAAGGAAAAGACAACATATAAAAAAAATCTGGGATGCTTCCAAAGCAGTGTTTAGGAGGGAGGAATCTGTAGCGCTAAACTCCCAAATTAGAAGAGAAAGATCTCACATGGGTGACCTCAGCTGCCCCGTAAGGAACTAGAGCAAGAAGAGCAAGTGAAACCCAACGCAAGCAGGAGAAAGGAAAGGGAAAATGTCAGAGTGGAACCAGTGAGATGGAAAATAGGAAGCAACAGGGAAAACCAGCGAAGCCAAATATTTAAGAAAGAAACAATGGCAGATCTACAGACTCTTCCGGAAAATTGAAGATGAGGGGAGACTTTGGAATTCGTTCCCTGATTCCGACACCTGACAGGCGTTAGGAGAAGACGAGCTCCTGATCGTAAACACACGGCGCAAACTCAGCAAATCGAACCCACAGCACAAAAACAGGAGGGCATGGCGACCCAGTATAGCCCGTCCCCAGAAGGCAGGGCGGGCTTGACATCACAAAGTCAGTCTCTGTGATTCACTATGTTAACAAACTAAGGAAAAACTCTTAAGATCCTCCCAATAGTCACAGAAAAATTGTTTGACAAAATCCAACATCTATTCCTGACGAAAACTCTCAGCAAAAACAGAAAGGAACCTCCTCAACCGGACAAAGGGCATCCACGGAGGGCCCAATCAGCACCGAGTTTCAAGTGCAAGGATGGATCCGAGACCAGGAACGAGACAGGACCTCTGACGTTACTGCTCTCGACACTGTGCAGGCAGCCCCAGTCCACGCCGCGGCAACAAAGGAGACAAAAGCCCATCACCAGTTTTATCTATTTATTTTTTTTCGAGACGGAGTCTCACTCTCTTGCCTGGGCTAGAGTGCCGTGGCATCAGCCTAGCTCACAGCAACCTCAAACTCCTGGGCTCAAGCGATCCTTCTGCCTCAGCCTCCCAAGTAGCTGGGACTACAGGCATGAGCCACCATGCCCGGCTAAGTTTTTCTATATATTTTTAGTTGGCCGATTAATTTCTTTCTATTTTTAGTAGAGACGGGGTCTCGCTCTTGCTCAGGCTGGTCTTGAACTCCTGAGGTCGAGCGATCCTCCAGCCTCGGCCTCCCAGAGTGCTAGGAGTACAGGCGTGAGCCACCGCGCCTGGCCTTAATGATATATTAAGAACAAGACCAAACCAGGACCTATGTCAGGACTACGAGTGTGGTACAACATTGGATAATCTATCAATAATATTCGCCTCATTAATAGATTAAAGAAGAAAAACTGTATGATTATCTTCATAGATGCAGAAAATTTTTGATAGGTGTTGAATGTTTAGCAAACTAGGAAGTGAAAGGCAGCCCTTTGTCTAGATCGGGGACATCTATTTCAAACACCCAATCAACTTGACACTTAATGATAAACCTTTGGAATCGTTGCCATTAACATCAGGCCTAAGATGAGGTCCCTGGGGTCTGAGCCCCACGGGCAGGTTTGCAAACTGTCATCGTTTGCACAACATGTGATCGTCTATGCACAGAACGTAAGAGACTCAATAGGAAATCTATCTATCTAACAAGACATTTGTTAAAATCTCAATGAGATTTTAACAAATGTCTTGGATACAAGAACAATATCCCAAGACAGCATTGCTTTACGTCGCAAAACCCAGAAATAAGTAAATCAAAATTTACTTATTTACAAAATAAGTAAATCATCTCTGTGTCCTTTACCTTCTGAATAGCAAGAGTAAGTGCTTTGAGGAAAACCTGAATAAACGGAAAAGCTGGAAGACCCAGCTCTGATAAGATCTCATTTCTGCCCCAAATCGATCAATAAATTCAATATAATCCCCATCAAAATGCCTGCTGAAATTTTCAGGAAACTTGACAATCAAAATTTCATACTGGGCCAGGCTTGGTGGCTCACGCCTGTACTCCTAGCACTCTGGGAGGCCGAGCCGGGAGGATCGTTGGAGCTCAGGGGTTCAAGACCAGCCTGAGCAAAAGCGAGACCCCGTCTCTACTAAAACAATAGAAAGGAATTAACTGAACAGCTAAAAAGAAAAAAATATATATATATATATAAATTAGCCAGGCATGGTGGCACATGCCTGTAGTCCCAGCTACTCGGGAGGCTGAGGCAGGATGATTGCCTGAGTCAGGAGTTTGAGGTTGCTGTGAGCGACGCTGATGCCACGGCACTCTAGCCCAGGCAACAGAGTGAGACTCTGTCTCAAAAAAAAAAAAAATTCATACTAAAGAGTGAAAGTATAGAATGAAAAGCCCCTTTAAAAACCTTTTTATTGTAGAAAGGGAACACAGGCGCGGAAGGTCACACCACAGAAACGGCCCAGTGAACTGAGATAAAGCAAACCCCGACCCCCGACCCCTGACCCCGGCTTGTCCACGCCCAGGCGGCCGCTAACCCAGCCTCGGGAGGAGCCCGGGTCCTGACTTCCACGGTAGTCATTTCTCTGTGTTTTTTTTCATCCAAACGTGCCTGTCCGGACACTACCATCCAGTCTGGCTCGCGTGTAAAGCCTGGCGTTTGGCCCACAGGTCCTCCTCCTCCTTCCCTCTCTGACACCCCGTGTCCCCGGCGACCCCCCACCCCCGTGGTGCGTTTCGGCTCGAGCCTCCCCCCGACCTCGCCCCACTTCCGGCAAATCTGCAGCAGGCCACGGCCGGTGCTGGACGCCCCTGCGGGAGCCACGGCCGTCCCAGTCCGTCGATGGCTGTCAGCTGTCACTGCGGCTCAGCTCGTCCGGGCACGTGGAACGTGGCTTGGCTACTTCTGTCCCTCTTTGCCACTTCCCAGCTCGGAGGATTTGTGAGCGGTCTCCGCATCCAGGGGTTCGTCACCCAGAGAGAAAGGGGGACCCAGGCTCGAGTCCGCCTTTTTTTTTTTTTTTTTTGGTCAGAGTTTCACTCTGTTGCCTGGGATAGAGACCTGTGGCTTCAGCCTCGCTCACAGCAACCTCAAACTCCTGGGCTCAAGCAATCTTGCTGCCTCAGCCTCCCAAGTAGCTGGGACTATAGGCATGCGCCACCATGCCCGTCTAATTTTTTCTATTTTTTGGTGGAGACAGGGGTCTCGCTCTTGCTCAGCCTGGTGTCGAACTCCTGACCTCAAACGATCCTCCTGCCTCAGCCTCCCAGCGTGCTGGGATCACAGGCATGAGCCACCCTGCCCAGGCTGGTAATTTCATTTCTATAAAATAATTCTTATCTGTTTATCCTACCACCTGTAGACCTGCCTACAAGCACACTTAGAGCACAGGTTTCCTGACGTGGACGGTGTCTGTTTCTATGTGGGGCTGTGGGGGGAGCCTCAGCTCCCCTTTGCGTGTGTCCTGCGTCTCGTGTGGGCCCGAGCAGTAAACTTGAGCAGTGCTCGCAAAGACAATGACGTGGGTTTTTAGACCGCAGTGGGTGTCGTTTTGCCTCGGGGAGCAAAGTTCGACAAGAGGAAGTGGGTTTCCACGCAACACTGGGGGCTGTGACGTGGCCGCCGCTCTGGAAGGGCCTGGAAGGGCCCCGTGGCCACGTGGCCTCGGGCGGCAAAGGGTACTTCCACCCCAGCAAGCCCACGTCCCGCCCCGCCCCTGTGCTCCAGGCCGCGCAGGGCTGTCCTGGAGGCCTGGGGACCCCGGTGGGATGGTGGAGACCCTGCCCAGGGTGGCGCAGGGCACACCTGCCTCCCCAGGGGACCTCGCAGCCGGGTGGGCCAGGACTGGGAGGGCAGCAGGTGCGCGACCAGGCATGGAGCCGCCCCCACCCAGGGCCGGGTGTGCTCTTGTACTCACGGTTCGGGCGGCTCTTGCAGGCGAAGCCCTGGGGACAGAACGCCAGGGTGAGCGGCTGAGGCCAGCGCGGCCCCCCTTGTCCCACCTCCACCCAGCGTGGGTCGGTGGAGCCCCCGGCCTAGGCCAGCCCTGCCCCACTCCTGGGGGGCCTGGGAGAGCCCAGTCGAGGGTGGGACTCGGCTGCCCCTTAGGAAGTGTGACCCCGGGACCCGGCCTCCGCAGGCCGCCCCCCACCCACCGTTCCATCCTTCAGCAGGTGGTGATGGAGCTTGTGGAAAGCCCCATTTCAAATCGTGCTCTTGGTTTTGTTTTGAGAGACAGAGTCTCCTTCTGTCACCCCTGCTGGAGAGCAATGACTTCATCACAGCTCACAGCAGCCTCCAACTCCCGGGCTCAGGCGAGCCTCCTGCCTCAGCCTCCCGAGTAGTTGGGACTACAGGCATGCACCACCATGCCTGCCCGGCTAATTTTTCTATATTTTGTAGAGACAGGGTCTATGTTGCCCAGGCTGGTGTCAAACTCCCAGTCTTAAGCGATCCTCCTGCCCCAGGCTCCCAAGGTGCTGGGTTTGACATGAGTCCCCTCGCCCGGCCCTCCGTGCACCCGTCCCACCCCAACTCCGCCTGCCTGGGGGACTCAGTCTGAGGACAGAGGGGCCTGGACTTGTGACCAGGCCCCTCCGGCGGAAGGGTCTGGGGAGCCGCTGCTCCCGGTGGTCTGGACTCAGGGAGAGGTGGGCCACGGCTCCTTAGCGAGCACTCCTTTTTTTGTTTTTGAGACAGAGTCTCACTCTGTTGCCCAGGCTAGAGTGAGTGCCGTGGCGTCAGCCTAGCTCACAGCAACCTCAATCTCCTGGGCTCAAGCGAGCCTCTTGCCTCAGCCTCCCGAGTAGCTGGGACTACAGGCATGCGCCACCATGCTCGGTTAATTTTTTCTACGTATTTTTAGTTGGTCAATTAATTTCTTTCTATTTTGGGTAGAGACGGGGTCTTGCTCTTGTTCAGGCTGGTTTTGAACTCCTGACCTTGAGCAATCCTCCTGCCTCGGCCTCCCAGAGTGCTAGGATTACAGGCGTGAGCCAACGCGTGACCGGCCCCAGCGAGCACTCTTGCAGACGGGGGAGGGTCCCCTGTGGCCTCGGGAACCCAGAGCTCCCGGGATGTAGAAAGAGGGACCAGCAGGGGCAGAGGAGTGGCCGCCCCCTCCCTGCCCCCGGGGTTTTCCATCGGACTTGTAGGGGCTTCCCAGAGGCGGGGCACAGTGGGGGGTGCCATGGGGCCCCCAAAGCCTGCTGGGCTGGGGGAGGAAAGATGCCAGCAGGGGAGTGGGGGGACAGGGGGACAGCCACTTCCAGCCCAGGACAGTGGTGGCGGCACAGGGAGGCAGGGAGTCCCCACTCAGCCCACCCCTCCACCACCTCCACCCCTCCACCACCCTGCCCTGCCCCAGCTGCAGGTGTGTGGGGGGCATAGCCTCTCTCCCCTCCTTTCCCTTCTGGGACCCCAGTGTCCCCAGGAGTTCACAGAGTTCAAAGTGCGTCTGGGCCTGGCAGTGGCCTTCCCAGCTCCTTCCTCTGGGACCCCCATCGCCCTGGACACCCCCCACCCTCACCCTCTTTTCTCAGACAGTTGGGGGCTCAGTCCCCAGCCCCTTGGTCCTCCTGTCCTGTCGGATGTGGTGCAGGTCCATTGCGCCTCAGCATAGACACCAGAACACGTGGCCCCCACATCCCAAAGCCTCACAGCTTCTAAAACCTGCACGTAAAGTCGAGTTTCCTCCCCATATCCCGGCCCCAGGCCCCCCCCCTCCCCGGGTCAGGAAGCATCTCCTCCATCATTCCAGAGGCTGATTGCCCTGTGAGGTCTCATCTGTGATGCCTCCCACCTCCACCACAGGTGGGCCCAGGCCACCACCCCGCCCACCTGGACCTGCCCGTCCCCTCCATGCCCACTGGCTCCCGCCCGCAGCCAAAGGGGCCCCCTCCCGGCCCGCACCCTTCCTGGTCCCTCCTGGTGCCCCCGTGGCCCTGCACCCTGTCCCGAGCCCGACCAGCCCACCCCACACTCCGGCCACCCGAGCCCTCAGCCGGACACTCTCCCAGGCTTGCTGGGAGCTGCCTGGGTGTCCCCTAAGTTTCCCCGGGGTGGCCAGGCCATCGCCTCCAAAAGGCACATCTTGCTCCTTGCCATCACACACACTGGGAACAGTACACACAGCAGGTGCTCAATAAGTACCTACCACCCACATGACACCTTCTGTGTTAGTTCCCTGCTTGTGTCCCCTCCGTGCCTGGGCCCGTCTTGGGCACTGGGGCCACTTCCTGGGCCGTGTCAGTACACTTCTTGCCACCGGTGCCGAAGGCCACCTCTCCCGCAGGCTGAGTCACCCGCCCTGCAGCCAGTCCCAGCACCATTTGTCACCTCGAGTCCTCCCCTGTGGCTCCCCCCAGGGCTGGCACAAGCTCCTTCCTGAGTGTTTCCTCAGCCTCAGTCAAACAAGCCCGGATGCCTGCCCAGAGCCCAGCAACCTTGGTGATGCAATGCGGTTCCACAAACAGCCCAGAGGGGCCCTGGGCCGCCCTTCCAGCAGGACCTCTGAACCAGGCCATGCACCTCCCAGGGAACCCCCAGCTGCCAGGTTCCTGCAGAGACCCCTGTCACCACCACTGCCTCAGTTCCCCCGGCCCCCTGCACCCCTCACCCATCTGTGTGATGCACGTCCCTCTGGTGCCCACCTGTGGAGAAACCAGAGCCTCACCTGAGAACAGGAGAGGCCACATTCCGAGACCCGGGGGATGGCCAGGCCCGGGTAGGTGCCCCAGGCCAGGCAGAGGAAGGCAAGTGCCGGCCCCGCGTGCATCTGGCTGAGAGCGGATGGAAGCGTCCAGGCTCACCCGCAGCTCCAGCCCCAAAGACAAACAGGAGCTGCTCCCTGCAGCAGGCAGGCAAGGACACTCCGCCCTAGACCTGCCCACTTCCCGGGGGCTGGCAGACTCCGCCAGACCAGACCACACCAGACCACACCAGACCACACCACACGGGGTTTCCAGGCTGCCAGATGAAGCCTCCTGAAACCTCCAGGCCTTGGGGGTCCCAGGTAAGTGGGTTCCCCACCGGGCTAGCCAGTGGAGCAGGGCCGGCTCTGAGCCTGTGGGGTCAAGGGGCCGCTTGTGTGCACCCCCATCACTCAGGTGCGTGTCCTGACCACGGGGACAGTAGCCAGTGGCCCTGCTGAGCTCGGCTGGGCAGAGGAGAGGAAGCGTCCTGCACACCTGCACCTGCTGGCTTCACACCAAGCCCCAGGGAGCGGTCCCTCCTGGGACCTGAGATTCCCCCCATTCCCCCAGGCCCCTCACCCCAGGGCAGTGCCCATGGGCTACTCCAGGCTTAGCGTGTGCTCAGGGAATTCCTCCACGCTCATTTTCTCATTTGAAGCTTCCTGTGCACAGGCGGGTTTCTGGGCAGAGGCTCACTGCACCCTGTCTGCCTGCTCTCCCTGCCCTGTGCAAGGCCATGGAAGAAGAGAACCAGGGTGTGCTTCTGGGGCACCCCAGGCTCCTCCCTCCCCGACAGCCCCGCCTGTGTCCAGCCCTCTTCCTGCCACAGCTAAGCAGCACAGGGGCTCCCTGACCTGCCTCTGGTCCTGGGAGGGCACTGCCCCACGTGGGGGTGGGGGATGGGGAGGGGTGTCTGGCTAGAGAGCCAGGTCCCACGGGGTGTGCTGGGCCTGGGCAGGGCTGGGGTTCTGCCTGGAAGCCCAGTAAGGCATCCAAAGTTCAGAGGGCTGCACCACCCCCAGGCTGGGGGAGGACACGGGCCTGGTCCAGCGGACTCAGGTCAGGAGGGAACTAGGGAAGGCACTGAGGGGGTTCAGCTCCAGGGGATGGAACCCAGCAGGATGCACCGGCTGCCCATGACTGTGGACCCCGTCCTCCTCCCACCTGGTGCCGGAGCCCACTGCCCAGCCTCCCTCCCACCTGGGCCAGCACCTCTACCCTCCCCACCTGGTCCAGAGTGGGTGGTGGGGTGGGACTCCCGTGGTCACTGCCGGGCACTGGGCACTCGAAGGCAGCCTCCACGCTGGATGGCACGTCAGCAGGCCGGCATGCTGGGGGCCCAGGAAGGCCAGGCTCTGGTCACCCCATGGCCCCAGGCCTGCCAGGCCCTGAGAAAGACCAGAAGGGCACCGCAGCCTCGCCCCACCAGCCTCAACTTGAGGCCTCCAGGAAGTGCCACCAGTGCTTTCCTACAGGAATGGGAGGAGTGGGGACCACTGTGCCGTGGCAGAGGTCCCCAACGTAGCTTCTGTGCCACTCACACTCTGAGTCCTTCTCTGTGCCCTTTCCAGGACAGGCCCACCCACCAGGTGACACACCTGTCACCCTAAAGAGGCCATCCCAGCACCACAATGAAGTAACCACACAGGGGAGAGGGGCTGGTGCTGCTCTCAAGGCCCAGAGAAAGACCCTGGGACCCCTGCCCCGTCTCCAGGGGGCCCCTGTTCTGTTTCTTAGCGCTGGAGGATGTGGACCCTCCCAGTATCCACAAAGACCTGGCCCTGGGACCCCTTGGCAGCCCTTGTCCTGTGCAGGCTCCAGCGACTGGGAGCACCCAGCCTGGGACCAAGGAGGCCTTGGGGACCCTCCCCAGACCTGGGTCTCCCACCGGGCCCACGGACCACCCTCAGGCCCAGGAGCCCAACTTCGATGGGATCCAAGAGGCACGACCTGGAGGCCCTCCCACCACCACACGGCTCCAGGCTGGAAGGAGACACCAGGGTGCAAAGAATCTGGACCAGCACAGCAAGACCTTTGTTGAATAAGCGAGTGAATAAGCCACGAGCCTCCTGTCTGGAACCTGAGGCTGGGAGACAGGAAGGTCACCTTCCCAGGAGCACGGGGTGTCCTGGGTGTCACCTGGTCTCACCCTCTCCTGTCCTGCCGCCAGGGCAGGGTGCGGGCTGGGTGCGGGCTGGGTGCGGGGCAGGGGGGGGCACAGGGTGCCAGCAGGTCTTACCTGCTCCTGTCCTGCAGCAGGGCAGGGCTGGGCTGGGGACACTGGGCCTCTGCAGGTCTCCCTCTCCTGACCGGCTGCAGGGCAGGGGTGGGGGCAGGGTGAGGGCAGGGTGGGGGCTGGGGGCACTGGGCCTCTGCAGGTCTCCCTCTCCTGACCCGCGGCAGGGCAGGGGTGGGGGCAGGGTGCGGGCTGGGGGCACGGGGTCTCTGCCAGCAGACAGGTGCAGGCACTGGGAGAGGGCAGGGCTCAGTAAGAAATACCAGGGTGAGATCGCGCGATTTCTCTAAAATAGCTCTGTATACAAGGTCCCTCCTCTACGTGCAGGTTTCCAAAGCAGCCAGCCACGCCTGCAGGCCGCGGGGCCCGGGCTCGCGTCGTCGGGGTCCCGTCCTCGTCCGCGCTGGTCCTCGTCACGGGCTCCACGGGCTGCCGGCCCGGCCGCTGAGCGGCACAAAGGAGGCGCCGCGCAGGACTGCGGCGCAGAAGGAGCTGCAGCGCTTGCACGGCCCGGCGGGCGGCGAGCCCTGGCACACCAGGCACGGCGGGCGGCCGGCCCTCGGCTGCCCTGCGGAGAGAGGGGGCTGAGCCCGCTGGCGCCCGACCGCCGGACGGCCGCCCCCGCCCAGACCACTGAGTACCCCGCACGCCGGACCCCGCTCGGACCGGGCGCCGCGCCCCCCCCCCCCGCGTACCCCCAGCCGCAGACCTCGCCCCCATGCCGGCCCCGACAGCGTCCCACCCCGCCGCCCCAAGCCCAGACCGGCCCCCGCGCCCTAGCACCCCGACCACGCCCTCGGCCCACCGCCCCGAGGCCCCGCCGTCCAGCCACAAAGAGCACGCCCATACGCCCAGACCGTGCCCGAGGGCCCTGAGGCCACGCCCACCAACCCCAGACCACGCCCACAGGTCCCCGAGACCAGGCCCCGCGGACGGGCCCCCAGGGCCCCCAGGTGCCCAGTCCCCGCAGGCTCCAGAGCCCACGCACGTCCGCACGGCCCGCCCGGCCTCCCCAGCTCCAGAGAACGCAGGCCGAGGAGCGGGACGTCGGGCCTCAGGGTGCGCCTGGGGAGGGGTCTCCCTGGCGCTGCTCCCCCTCCCTGGGGACACAGGCGGGTCCTGCTGGAGAAGTTCTGGGCAGCGAAGCCCCCGGGAGGCCACGGCGCCGTCGCCACCAGGGGCCCTGCTGAGAAGGCCAAGGCAGTGGACGCTGCACCCACAGGGACCCGCCCACCAGCCCCATCACGCCTCTGCCCTCCCAGCAGCCTGGAACCGCATTTTCTCCCGGGCTTCCTGGGGTCCTAACCCATCCCCCGCACCAGGAGGCAGCCTTGCCCAGGGACCCAGGGACCAGGTGACTCTGGAAGGGCGGCCTCCACTCCAGCACCCTGTGCACCTGGGCTCAGACCCCTGGTGCTGAGGACCTGTCCCCACTGCACCAGGGCCAAGAGGGGTGGTGGGCACAGGCTGGATGCCAGAAGATGGGGCCAGGCAGCAGCTGCTGGCAGCCAGGGCCCCAGGCGGGGCAGGAAGCAGACTGGAGTGCAGGGAGTGGGTGCTCCAAGAGCAAACGTGAGCCTGGCCCTGTGTGAGGGGACACCCCTGCTGGCCACCCGACTCGTGGATGCCTTGCAGGTGGGCCTGGTCTGGGGGTTCCTGGTGGAGCTGTGAGACCGCAGCCCTCAGCCTGTGGTCAGACGTCACCCAGGGCCCGGGGCTGCTGCAGCCCCAGACGCTGCTGGACAGAGCCGGCCACAGGCCAGGCATCCGTGTGGTCCCACTGTGTCTTCTCCTACGTGGGCTGTCGGGTGGCCGCTGTGATGGGAGAGGCTGACCACCAGAGGGCCGCCCCCCACGAGTGGCAGCTGCTGCTTCACGAGGACCTTCACGTGGCTCCTGGGAGCATCCCAGGTGAGGCAAGGCTGACAGGTGCAGCCTCGTGGTCCTTTCCCAGCCTTCACCCTGTGGCTGTCCTGGGTCTCTGGCCAGCCCTCCCCAGGGAGTGGGGTGAGCCTGCGCCCCCTATGTGCCTGTGTGCGTGAGTCAGCCCCGAGGCTTCCCAGGCTCAGAAGGATGGCCAGGGCAGGGACAGGAGGTCCCGGGGCAGAGGAGGGAGTGGGGGGCTTCCCGGGCTCTCCCAGCCCCCAGGCAGGGCACTCTCCAGACCGAGCCTGTAGGCCCGGGCATCCCGCTGCTGGAGCCCCCACTGCAAACTCCCAGGCTGAGTCACTTCCCCGGGGTGGGGGGTCTGGCTGGGGTGGGGTCCCAGCACCTAAGCAGAGCAGTCCACGGCTTCCTGGAGCCTGGAGCAGGAAATGGGCAGCCATGGAGGAGGGGAGGGGAGGGGGTGTCTGTGGCCGGGTCCTGCCCTGAGTCTGTGCTGGATGAACAGAGCTCCCGCCAGCTGTCCACACCAGCGGTGAGGGGCCTGGACCCTCAGAGGGAGCAGGTGGGGGAGCCTGGCCCCAGGCCCCAGTGGTGGGTGGGGGGGCAGACGTGCGCAGAGGCACTGAAGCTAGCAGGGGTGGAGCTGGGGTCCAGACCAGACCTCCTGGGAAAACACCCAAATGGGGCATAAAATAGGACAAGCTTTTCTTGAAAGCAACAAAAAGCTGGCAAAATAGTCAAGAATGATCAGGTCTGAGCCAGGGGAAGACGGGCCCCTGAGAGATGGAGCCCCAAAAGGACCAGAGCCTGGAAGCCCCCCCCGCCACTCCGCTCTGAGGCTTTGCCAGCCAGGCCCACCTGCAGCTCCGGGCCCCAGGGCTCCTGGCCAGTGGGGACAGGAGACCATCCCCAGGAGGAGTAAGAGACCCCCCAGTAAAGCAGCAACTCCCAAGGGGCACATCCTCAGTGCAAAGGAATCAAAACACACCTGCCCCACCTGCCCTGCCCCCGGGGGCCTGGGAGGAAATTGCTGACCAGCCTTGTGGGGCGGGGTGGGCTTGGGGGCCCCACCCAGGGCACTGGGCTGTGGGTTTAGAGTGGGGCCTGGGGGCCCGGCAGAGGGAAAGGCCACGCTCTACAGGGAGGCACCTGGCTGCGGAAGGAACGCAAAGAATCTGCACGGTCAGTTGTTAAAGAAAACGAGCAGTTCGTACCATGTTTCCCCGAAAATAAGACCTACCCATAAAATAAGCCCTAGCAGGATTTCTAAGCATTTGCACAATGTAAGCCCTACCCTGAAAATAAGCCCTAGTGATGGGCGTGGCTACGCAGCCCGTCTGCACAGCCTATGCATGTCGTTGTAGAGCAGGAAAGAAGACGAGCAGCCCTTCTCATCTGCCCCATGAGAGCTCTACAGCTCGACATGAGAGACTGGGGCCAGTGGTTCTAAAAAAAATAGAGTTGCAAGAAATTCAGGTTGGGATTTGGGGTTTGGAGAGTTAGGATGATGTTCCAGAAGAAGACGACTTAACTATATTTGAATAAATGTAGATTGCTGTACCGTACTTAAAAAAATAACACATCCCCTAAAAATAAGCCCTAGGGTGTCTTCTTGAGGAAAAATAAATATAAGACCCTGTCTTACTTTCGGGGAAACACGGTGGTAAGATGCGAGAGAGTGGCTCAGGCATAGGCACAAAGACTCCAATGGTCAGACTTACCAGGCAGCATTAGACAGCGTGAACTCGCTGCAGGATTTCAGATACCATTTAGAAGTTATAGGCACGGAAAAGGAGCTATAAAGAATGACCAAATAATTGTATTAAAAACTAGACGTCTACAAATGCAAGCTATAGCGACTGGAACCATGACGTCCGTGGATGGCGAGTGTTCTAGAGTGAGCTGCAGACAGGCGAGGAGGTGTTTCCGGAATGCGGCCCCAGGAACCAAGTCAGTCAGGCTGATCCGTGGGCGATGCAAAGCCATGGGGAGAGAGCCGGAGGGCTTAGCAACATTCAGCCTGAGCTGCCAGGGCAGGAGACAGATCGGAGTGCGGGGGCGATGTTTAAATAGAGACCCTATGGCCTGGGCGGTGGCTCACGCCTGTAATCCTAGCACTCTGGGTGGCCGAGGTGGGTGGATCCTTTGAGCTCAGGAGTTCGAGACCAGCCTGAGCAACTAAAAAAATAGAAATAAATTAGCTAGACAACTAAAAATATACAGAAAAAATCAGCCGGGCATGGTGGCGCATGCCTGTAGTCCCAGCCACTCAGGAGGCTGAGGCAGGAGGATCGCTTGAGCCCAGAAGTCGGAGGTTGCTGTGAGCTAGGCTGATGCCACGGCACTCCAGCCTGGGCAACAGAGTAAGACTCTGTCTCAAAAAAAAAAAAAAAAGAGACTCTATAACTGACGAATGGTGCCTATATGCAGGTCAGAGACGTCCAAACAATTCCCAGTTAAATGAATAAAATCAAAACCGCACATCCAGACCTACCGTACTAAAGCTGCGTTGAAGGCAGCGGTGGGTGAGACAGACGCTCACCTGGGAGGGGAAGGGCATCTTCGAGGCGCAGAGGAAAGTGGCTCCTCCCTGGACTCCTCCCGCAGAGACGCTCTGTCGCCCAGGAGCGTGGAAAAGACATCTGCAGACTGAAAGCCCGTCCGAGTGGGCCACCACCCATCCTCCCTCTGGGACACGGCCCCAAACAGAATAAAGGTGATTTCGCACAAGGTCTGAGACACGTGTGGAGACGGGGCGGAGAGGAGTGTGTGCGAGTAAGTCTGGAAAACCACGCTCGAGCTGTGTCTGGCAGAGTTTTAAATAACATTGTTAAACCCTCTGACAACAATAGCGGTGAGTCAGCGGTGGGGGCTTCAGTTTCTGAGCCTCGGGTCGTATTTTCTGGGTGGGTGTAAGTGTGATCCGCCTTACTTTAGACTTGGGTAAGTTAAGCCTGCAAGTAGGCATTCCGGGGCAGCCACTTACAGACCAGAAACAGTAACCTCCAAACCAGATGGAGGAGAAACTGAAATGAGAGAAAAATAATCCAGCAAACGTAAGGCGAGAACAGAGAGAAAAAGGAACATAGAATGGATGAGGTCAACAAAAGTTAAATGAAGGCTGGGCATAATCCTAGCACTCTGGGAGGCCAAGGCAGGAGGATTGCTTGAGGTCATGAGTTCGAAACCAGCCTGAGCAAGAGCGAGACCCCGGCACTACTAAAAACAGAAAGAAATTAGCCAGACAACTAAAAATATACAGAAAAAAATTAGCCGGGCATGGTGGCACATGCCTGTAGTACTTGGGAGGCTGAGGCAGGAGGATCGCTTGAGTCCAGGAGTTTGAGGTTGCTGTGAGCTAGGCTGACACCACGGCACTCTAGCCCAGGCAACAGAGTTTCACTCTGTCTCAAAAAAAAAAAAGAAAGCAAAAACGCCAACGACAGACTAGGAGAAAATAGTCCCAATATGCATCTCTGACAAATAGATATACAGAGTACATAAAACCCACTACAAGTAAATAACCCAACAACAAACAGCCTAGTTTAAAAATGGGAAAAAGACTTAAGGTACCTCACCAAGAAGGATACCTGAACAGCTAATAAACATATGCAAAAGGACTCAGTATGGCCAGTTCTCAGGGAAAAATGCTAATTGAAACCACCACGGGATGCCACTACCCCCACCCGAATGGCTAAACATGGGAAGTCTGATGATATCCAGCGTGGGCAAGGATGCGGGGCGACCGGAGCTGACACTGGGCTGGGAGGGCAATGTCGTGAGCGAGGTAGAAACACCAAAGTGAAGTCTGAGCTCTGTTGTGACCTGGCGACGCCACGTCTAGGCACAGCGCCACGACCACGCATGAACATATCCACGTAAACACCCACCCGGGAACGATCAGGGCAACTGTATTAATCGCGGCAGGGTGGACAGCTGGGCACACCCACGTGGGGACCCTGCTCAGCGGGGGAAAGGGCACGTGACTGGCACACTTGGCAGTGACCGCATCTCAGACGCAGAAAGACGCACACTCGATGACTGCTCCACAGGAGATGCCGTGTCTCCCCCAAAATAAGACCCACCCATAAAATAAGCCCTGGCAGGATTTCTAAGCATTTGGGCAATAGAAGCCCTACCCCCAAAATAAGACCTACCCATAAAACAAGCCCTAGCAGGATTTCTAAGCATTTGCACAATATAAGCCCTACCCTGAAAATAAGACCTAGTGACGGGCGTGGCTGCGCAGCGCATCTGCACAGCCCCTGCATGTTGTTGCGGAGCGGGAAAGAAGACGAGCAGCCCTTCTCATCTGCCCCACAAGAGCTCTAGGGCTCGACACGAGAGATCGGGGCCAGTGGTTCTAAAGGAAATAGAGTCGCAAGAAATTCAGGATGGAATGCGGGGTTGGGAGAGTTAGGATGATGTTCCAGAATAAGACGACTCTATTTGAATAAATGTAGATGGTTGTACCGTACTTAAAAACACACACACACACACACACACACACACACACACACACACATTCCCTGAAAATAAGCCCTAGGGTTTCTTCTTGAGGAAAAAATAAATATAAGACCCTGTCTTATCCTCAGGGAAACACGGTATAAGAACGATCAAATCTGCGGTGACTTAAGTCGAAGGGTGACCATCTCTTTGGAGCGGTGGGCGGACTAGAAGGGCATGAGGCAGCAGTGAGGGTGGGAAATGTCCCCGAGTGTGATCCGGGTGGCCGTTCCGGTGCCACGCCTGGAAAAAATCACCAGGCTGTGTCCACCTAAGACCTGCCTTTGCTGCACGGACGTCGTGCCTTCACAGTGCAGTATGAAGAGACATACTGTTTACTAAGCATGAGAAAAAACAACAAATACCAAGGAGAAGCTCCAACAAAAAATGTGCCAGACCTCTACCCTGAAAACCACAACACACCATCAGGGAAAATCAAAGACCTCATCAGAAGGAGAGGATCCCGACTGTGGTTTGAGAGACTCAATATAAAAAAAGACGTCGGTTCCCCCCCGGGCGATCTGCAGATTCGAGGTGGTCCCTGTCAAGATCCCAGCGGTTTGGTTTTTGAAGCGGACGAGCTGACTCTGACATGCACGGGGAGCTGCTGGCTCACGGCGAGCTTCCTTGTCCCAAAGGCGTCTTGCAGCAAAGGCTCCG
>VSMD01018037.1:0-37381 GCA_008750895.1 Mirza zaza
GGGCAGTGGGGGGAAGGGAGGCGGGAGGAGAGGGAGCGAGGCGGGGAGGGAGGCTGGCGGGACTGTCGGGGTAGGGAGGGAGGCTGGCGGGGCAGTGGGGGGGGTGGAGGCGGGGATCCGCAGAGGCCGCGGCAGGGCAGGCTCCGGGCGGCTGGCGAGGGCTGCCGGCGCCGTGCGCTTCCCGCACCGGGCCCTTTCACGGCCTCGTCAGCGCCTGCTTCGCTGGGTCTCGCGCATTCCGGAAGGAGGGCGCCGGCGGGTGCTGGCTTCCCCGCGTCCCGGGCACCAGGCGCTGCCACCGCGGGGCGAGTGTCGAGAGGCCGGGCCGCGCGCTCTCCCGCAGAGGCGCCGCTCCGTCCGCGCAGACGCCGGCGACTGGGCGGCTCCGCGGCAGCTCCAGCCAGCGGCTGCGTGTGCCCACTGCTCTTCCAGCCGCCCGCGCCCGCGCCCGCGCCCGCGCCCGCGCCCGCGCCCGCGCCCGCGCCCGCGCCCGCGCCCGCGCCCGCGCCCGCGCCCGCGCCCCACTGCAGCGTCGCGCCCGCCGTTACCAAGGAGCCCGCCGGCCCTTGCGAAGTGCGCTAGTGCGCATGCCCGGCTCCGCCTGGCTGGGGCCTCCGCGGCCTCGGGTCTGGCCGCCCGCAGGCTGTTGTGCCCCGAAAAGGGACGTGAGAGGGGCAGGATGTTTGGAGGGGGACCAATAATTCAGATTTGCTTGGTTTAATTCTTCTCTGTATTGCCACTGTAGAATATTTAACAAAGTCGAGAGATTACTGATCCGCAATAACAACCTCTGGCTTTACATTAACAAGGCTATTAATAACCAACTGATGAGTGAAGTAATTGGAAAACTGTTTCAGTGTAAACAGTGATTCGCTATTCTATTTACACAGTATTGAAACCATCAAAACATTTAAACGCCCAGAAAGTTCAAAGTAATATTAAGTAATAAACGATAACTCTGAAATCTTGAAGTGCCTTCTAAACCACAAACAGATGAAATTTTGTTCAGTATAACTTAAGTGAAGTTTTTTTACACAGAGCTATGTTTTTAAGTGGTGATCCATGTAAGATATATATACTAAACCTTTAAGCGACTAGATTGTTCAATAAATAAAACTCCACATTGTTTTACTGTTATGAACTAATGAGCTTATAATTCAGAGAAACCCTTTTAAGAAATTCTAGCCTATAGAATGACATGTTCAAATAGTTTGGTTCTACTAATTTCATTAGCAAAAACCTCCAATTTCTTTATAAGATATTTAATTCCTGTAAATATCATCTTTAAAGGGCCTGACTTGATTTTTGTCAAAAAAGATCACAAGTAAAGCTTATCCCTCCAGTCTCCAGTCTCTGGGTTCGTTATGAGTTGCATACGCAATACACATGTCTTTAACCACTTCGGCACGGCGCTCACCGGCTGCGGAACCTCGCCCACAGGCTGGCACTCAGGGTCCGCAGGGCAGTGTGTGCTGCGCATTGACCGGATCCGTTTTGCTCTTGTGTGATGAGGAAAGCTTGAAAGCACTGAAAGCTTGTTTTGACGCGGAAAGCGTCCAGCGCCCCTAGGAGGCCGCTCCCCGCGCTCCACATCTCCAGTGGGCCGGCGCTGTGCGTGGCCGGTTGGAGGGCAGCTGCTGGGCGGCCCAGGCAGGGAGCCTGCCCCGGTGCTGGAATGCCCCTGGGCCTGCCTGCTGCCTGTTTCTAGCCGCGAGGCTTGCGTGATCCTGATTGGGTAATTTTTGAATTCCACTGTTGTTGATTGGATGTTAAAGCTTGTAGTTGATTGGACACTTTTTGGGCCCTAGCTAGGGTACAAAAGCAGGAGGAGAACAAGGAAGAGGGGTCAGAAGATGAAAAGACAGGAAGAGAGCTGTAACACTAGGTGTGCTGAGCCTGCTGTGGAAGAATAAAGACTGTTCTCCGACTCTTCATGTGCGGCTCCCTTCTTTCCCTGGTCAAGAGCTGTAACACGAGCTGTACACCTTGCCGCAACAGCTTTCCTTTACAGGCAGCTTTACTTGTGATGTAATCAGAATAGGTAACATATACATATATGTTTTCATTACGTTATTTTTAAATGTTCACAATTTTATTTTGATAAATGAAAAATCAGAAAAGTCCTATCATGGCTGTCGGCTAAAGTCGATGCTCGGCTGTGCACGTTCATAGCACAGCTGTTGGCTAAAGTTGCTGTGCGCGTTCATCTGTGGCTGTCGACTATAGTCAACGCTGTTACCGAAGTAGTTAAGGAAATGAAAATTAAAGTAACAGTGACATGTGACTACACACCTATTAGAATGGCTAAAATCTGGGACACTGACTATACTAAAAGTTAGAGGAGATGTGGGGTAACGAGAACTTTTGTTTATTTCTAGAGGAATGCAAAATGGTATAACCAGTTTGGAAGACAGTTAGCCAGTCTCTTAGAAAGCTAAATGTACACTTTCATAATATACACCAGTCACATTCCTTGGCCTTACCCAAAGGAAGGGAATACATGCATCCACACAAAAATCTGTGAATGTTTACAGCAACATTATTCATACTTGGCAAAACATGGAACCAACCAAGATGACCGTCAATAGGTGGATAGATAAAATATCTGTGGTTCCATACAATGGAACATTATTCACTGAGAAGAGGAAATGAGCTAAGAAGCCTTGAAAAGACGTAGAAGAATCTTAAATATATTTTCCTTAGTGAAAGGAGCAAGTCTGAAAGGGCTACATACTATGTAAGTCCTATTATAGGACCTTCTATAAATGGCAAAACTGTGGAGACAGGAAAAAGATCTGTGGTTTCCAGAAGTTTGAGGGAAAGAAGAGAGGGATGCATAGGTGGGGAACAGGAGATGTTTTAAGACAATAAAACTATTCTACATAATGTAGTAATAGTGGATATTTGTCATGTCATTATGCATTTATCAAAATTCACAGAATGTAAAAAATGTCAACCCTAAGGCAAACTCTGGATTCTAGTTTAATAATAACTTTTGTATATTAGTTCATCAATGATAAAAAATATGCCACACTAATACAAGATGATGATAAGCAAGAAGCTGGTTGGGGGAAGGGAATATATGAGAACTTTCTGTTCTTTCCACTCAATTTTTATATAAGCCTAAAGCATATCTACAAAATAAAGTATATTAATTTCAAAAATAACAGTAATATCCATCAAAAGTAGAACAGATTAAAATATATGGTATACTTATATAATCAAATATAGTACTACACAGCAATTGCAATAAATACACTCAGATACTAAATGTAATCTCCATGGTGGCAACAACAATGAAATATCTATAGAATACACACAAGGACAAATGAAAATCTTTCACTTAAAAATCAACTAATCATAAAAGAAGACAGTAGTGTAGAAAATATAAGACAAAAAGCTATAAGTCATATAGAAAACAAATAGTAAAATGATAGAAATGCCTATTTATAATTATTCTAAAACTAATGCATTACACTATTCAATCAAAACACAGAGATTAGTAGAATAGATTAAAAAACATGATCCAGCTATCATGTTTTTACAAAGCCATAAATAGATTGGAAGTAAAAAGAGGATAACAGCTATGTCATGCAAACAGTAAGCAAAAAAGAGAGCTGGAGTAGCTATACTAATATCAAAGAAGATAGACTTTAAATTTAAAAATGTTACAAGAGAAAAGAATGGCATTATATATGCATAAAAGTATCATTTAGCAAGAAGATGTAAATATTATAAACATTTATGTACCTAATAACAGACTGTTAAAATATATGAAGAACAAATTGACAGAATTGAAGAGAGAAATAGACAGTTCTAAAATAATATCTGAAAATATTGATACACTACTCTCAGTAATAAATAGTGCATTCAGACAGAAATAATTTAGGAAGTAGAGGACTTCAATAAATCATTAAGTAATTATATCTAAGAGATATATACAGGTTATTATACCCAACAAGAAGAGAATATGCACTTGTCTTAAGTGCACATGGGACATTTTCCTGGATACATTGTAGGTTAAGTAAAAAATTATATAAGTAATAGAAGGAAAACTAGAAAATTCACAAACTTGTAAAAAATAAACAACACACTCTTAAACAACCAATAAGTAAAAGAAGAAATCATGAGGAAAATAAGAAAATACTTAGAGAAGAAGGAAAATGAAAACAAAATATACTAAAGGTTATGGGATGGGCCGGGTGTGGTGGCTCATGCCTGTAATCCTAGCACTCTGGGAGGCTGAGACAAAAGGATCGCACGAGGTCAGGAGTTTGAGACCAGCCTGAGCAAGAGCGAGATCCCGTCTCTACTAAAAATAGAAAGAAATTAGCTGGACAACTAAACATATATAGAAAATATTAGCCGGGCATGGTGGCGCATGCCTATAGTCCCAGCTACTCGGGAGGCTGAGGCAGGAGAATCTCTTGAGCCCAGGAGTTTGAGGTTGCTGTGAGCTAGGCTGATGCCACGGTACTCTATCCTGGGCAACAAAGTGAGACTCTGTCTTAAAAAAAAAAAGTTATTAGATGTAGCAAAAGCAGTACTAAGATGAAAAATTAATAGCTATAAATACATTAAAATGAAAGATATCAAATCAATAACCTAACTTTACAAACTAATGAATTAGATAAAAAGAATAAACTAGATGCATAGCAAGCAGAAAGAATAAAATAATAAAAATTAAAGAAGAGATAAATGAAATAGAGATTTGAAAAACAAGAGAAAACCAGTGAAACTAAAAATTGGTTCTGGGTTCTTCAAAAATGTTAACAAAATTGACAAACCTTTAGCTACACTAAGAAAAAAATGACAGAATGCTCAAAACACTAAAATGAGAAATGAAAATGTGACATTACTACTGATTCTACAAAAATAAGGTGTTTTAAAGTGTGTGCTATGACTAACTGTATAACAACAGATAGGACGACCTAGAAAAAATGAACAAACACCTAGGTATAGAAAATTTAGGCCGGGCTCGGTGGCTCACGCCTGTAATCCTAGCACTCTGGGAGGCTGAGGCGGGCGGATTGCTCAAGGTCAGGAGTTCAAAACCAGCCTGAACGAGACCCCGTCTCTACTATAAAAATAGAAAGAAATTAATTGGCCAACTAATATATATATATATATATATATATATAAAAATTAGCCGGGCATGATGGCGCATGCCTGTAGTCCCAGCTACTCGGGAGGCTGAGGCAGCAGGATTGCTCGAGCCCAGGAGTTTGAGGTTGCTGTGAGCTAGGCTGACTCCACGGCACTCACTCTAGCCTGGACAACAAAGCGAGACTCCGTCTCAAAAAAAAAAAAAAAAAAGAAAATTTAGCAAGACTTGATCACACACAAAAAATCTGAATAGATCCATAACAAGTAAGGATATTGATTCAGTAGCTGAAAACCTCCCAAGAAAGAAAAGCCCTTTACCAAACAGCTGCACGTATGAATTCTCTCAAATATTTAAAGAACAACAGGAATCCTTTTCAAACTCTTCCAAAAAATTGAAGAGAGTTCAGATCTAAATTCATTCCATGATACCAGGATTACACCATACCAAAGACAGAAAAATACAGAAAACTGTTGACTAATATTTCTTATGAACACTGATGTAAAACTCCTGAACGAAATTCTAGCAAACCAAATTCAGCAGCAAAATTAAAAGATTTTTACAGCATGAACAAATCGTATTTATTTTTGAGATGCAAGGATGTTTTAACTTATGAACATTGATCATTGCATATACCATGTTAACAAAATGAAGGGGTTTGGGCATGGTGGCTCATGCCTTTAATCCCGATATTTTGGCAGGCTAAGATGGAAAGATTGCTTGAGTGCAGGAGTTCCAGCCCAGCTTGGAATACATACCAGACTCTGTCTCAACAAAATATTTAAAAAGTAGCCTGGTGTGGTGGCTCATGCCTATAGTCCCATATACTGGGTAGCTGAAGTGGGAGGATTGCTTGAGATCAGAAGTGTGAAGTTAAGGTGAGCTATGGAATAACCAAGAAGGCAAAATTTCCAAAGATTGTTTTTGTAGAAATAAATGAAATCCACCTTAAAGTTTATATGGAATCTCCAGAGAAAATAACCCTTAAAAAGAAAGCCAAAGTTACTGAACTTGCACCAACTGATTTCAAAATTCACTAAAAGTTTCCAAAAATAGGGTAGTGCTGGCATAAAGACACACATACAGACTAATGGAATAGAATAGAGAGATCATAATTAAACCCTCACATATATAGTCAAATAATTTCTGATGGGGATACAAAGACCATTCATGGGGATAAGACAGTCTTTACAACAATTGGTGCTGAGAAATTGGATATCTAAATGCAAAAGAATGAAGAATACATTATGGCATAAACCAAAATTAACTAACTCTAAATGGATCCAAAAATCTATGTTTAAGTGCTAAAACTATAAAATTCCTAGACTAAAGTATAGGGGAAATGTGACATGACAGTGGATTTGAGAATGATTTCCTGCTTAGGACACCAAAAGAAAGTGCAACAAAGGAAAAAATAGACAAATTGAACTTTATGAAAATAAAAAAAAGCTTTGTAGTGGGAGAAAATGTTTACAAATCCCATATCTGATAATGAATTAATATCCTGACTATATAAAGAACTCTGACAACTCAATAACAACAAGATCAACAACAAAAACAAAGACTACCTCATTCAAAAATTGTCAAAGGACTTGAACAGACATTTCTCTAAAGAACTCACAAAATGGCAAATAACCACTTCAAAAGATGTTCAACATAACTATTCATCAGTGAAATGCAAAACATGTTGGGGATGACTTCTTTGTTCTCAGTGTTATGAAATAATTTCTTCAGGATAGGCACCAGTTCTCCTTTGTAGGTCTGGTAGACTTTGTGTGTTTAACCTTCTGGTCTGGGACTTTCTTTTAAGGAAGGGTTTTTATTGCTCCTTCAATTTCAGTACTTGACACTGGTCTCTTCAGGAGTTCTATTACTTCCTGATCGAGTGTAGGGAAGATGTGTGGTTGTAGTAATGTGTCTGTTTTTTCAAGATTTTCAAGCATATGTACATAGAGATTTTTACAATATTCAGAGATGATATTTTATATTTCTGTGTTATGAGTTATAATTTCTCCTTTTTCATTCCTGACTGAATTTAGTAGAATTCTTTCTTTTCTACTTCTCGTTAGTCCATGGAAAGGTTTGTCTATTTTGTTAACATGTTTTATGAAGCCAACATCACATGGAAATAAGTTTCCTCCTCCCCCCCAAAACAGGAAAAAAATGTGATTGGCCTTTGTGGAAAAAAATTAAAGTTATAGCCAATAAGCAACAGATTAGATGATTAGCATTAAATGCACATCAAAACCAGAATAATATATCATGGATGTATGCATGTGTATATATAATGCCAGTTGTTGGCCTAAACACAGTAAGTAGATCTCATATCCTGTTAATGAAATTTCCTTTACATGCACTGTCTTCCTTCCACACAGATTTCAGGGCTAACTGACAGAAGCTCCCTGATTCTCCTTCCTAGCAGGTATCAGCAGGTGTGGGGAGGTGGGAGGCAGCAGCACCACTGGAGAGATCTTCTCTGCACAGCTCAGCTGGTCTGGTTCAGAGATGACTTCCGTGTCTAACGGAGAAATATATACTCTGTGGTTCAGGTCCAACCAGGAGCACCTGGTTCTGACTCAGACCAAATGGAGACTGTTACCAGACAGTCAGGAGTGATACATAAGCAATTCACCAGGCTGGACCTGAAATGTCCGAAAGCCAGTGCCTTATGCTAAGGTACTTAGGTTTAGAGGAATAAATGTAATATCTTAAAATCAGATGGTGTTGTTTTAAAAAGAATACCACACAAAGGATATAAAAGTTAAGTTAAATAGGAAGAATAAGCTTAAGAGATATACTACACACCATGGTTAAAGATAATATAGTATACTCTTCAAAAATGCTGAGACTGGATGATAAGTATTCTCACCACAAAAATGACAACTGTGCAAGGTAATGCATATGTTAATTATGCAGATTTTACCATTCCACTATTTATATATACTTTAAGACATCATATTCTATATGATAAACATATGCAGTTTTATCTGGCAACTTAAAAACTCCCATGTTATAGAGCTGGAACCCATTCTACTAAGTGAAGTAACCCAAGAATGGAAAAACAAGCACCACATGTACTCACCAGCAAATTGGTATTAACTGATCAACACCTAAGTGGACATTTAGTAATAACATTTACTGGACGTCAGGCAGGTGGGAGGGGGGAGATGGGTATATACATACATAATGAGTGTGATGCGCACCATCTGGGGGATGGACACACTTGAAGCTCTGACTCTGGGGGGAAAGGGGGTGGGCAAAAGCAACACATGTAACCTAAACATTTGTACCCCCATAATAGGCTGAAAGAAAACCCCCCATGTTTATTGCAGCACTACTGACAATAGCCAAGTTATGGAATCCACCTAAGTGTCCAGCAATAAGTGAATAAAAAAAGTGATATATATATATATATATGTATATATATACATGCAATGGAATATTATTCAGTCGTAAAAGATAAAATCCTTCCATTTGCAACAATGTGGATGGAACTGGAAGACATTATGTTAAGTGAAATAAGCCAGGCACAGAATGACAAATATCACATGTTCTCACTCCTATGTGGGAGATAAAAAAGTTGTTCCCATAGAAGAAGAGAGTAGAATGATGGTTACTAGAGGCTGAGAAAGGTTTGTCTGTGGGAGAGGTGATAAAGAGAGGATGGTTAGAGGCCAAGGCAGGTGGATTGCTCAAGGTCAGGAGTTCAAAACCAGCCTGAGCAAGAGCAAGACCCTGTCTCTACTAAAAAAAAATAGAAAGAAATTAATTGGCCAACTAAAAATATATAGAAAAAAAAAATTAGCCGGGCATGGTGGCACATACCTGTAGTCCCAGCTACTGGGGAGGCTGAGGCAGTAGGATTGCTTGAGCCCAGGAGTTTGAGGTTGTTGTGAGCTAGGCTGATGCCATGGCACTCTAGCCTGGGCAACAGAGTGAGACTCTGTTTCAAAAATAAAAAAAAAAAGAGAGAGGATGGTTAATAGGTACAAACCTACAGTCAGATGGAAAGAATAAGAAAGACCCTTGTACCTAGCTAAATATGCAAGAGGAGATATTTTCTTTTTTTTTTTTTTTTTTTTTTTTGAGACAGAGNGAGACAGAGTCTCGCTTTGTTGCCCAGGCTAGAGTGAGTGCCGTGGTGTCAGCCTAGCTCACAGCAACCTCAAACTCCTGGGCTCGAGCAATCCTGCTGCCTCAGCCTCCCGAGTAGCTGGGACTACAGGCATGCGCCACCATGCCCGGCTAATTTTTTTTTTTATATATATATTAGTTGGCCAATTAATTTCTTTGTATTTTTATAGTAGAGATGGGGTCTCGCTCAGGCTGGTTTTGAACTCCTGACCTTGAGCAATCCGCCCGCCTCGGCCTCCCAGCGTGCTAGGATTACAGGCGTGAGCCACCGCGCCCGGCCCGAGATATTTTCTAATTCCCCCAAAGGTTCTGTATATTGTACTTGTGACCCTGAAAACCAGGTACAACTGGGAAACCCCTGTGGAGGCCACCAAAAATCACTTGAACCAGTAGAGACACACTGCAAAATCTGACATAGTATTTTATTTGTTTGGAAGTTTGTGTTATTGGGAGACATCTGTTTTGCTGACAAGGACTGAAGGTATACAAACCACATGGGCCAAGATGACATTGGAAAAATATGTGTACATGTGGAAAAGTTTGGAACCCACCTATTCCTACCCTGCTTTTTTCTAGGAATTAAAAAAGTTCAGTTTTCCCTTTGATGACTCTCCTTTCCAATGATCCCAAGGCCAGGGCTGTCCTACTTCTTCAGATGACATGATAATTATGTTCCTCGAGGACATGAGCTGATAGCATCATTTCCTCATACCCATGTCTTGGGGGCCTATCTCACATACATGTACTTACTCCAAAGCCTCAGCTGAGTGCATGTTTATTTCTCAGGTTTGTGAACAGTCAGAGCCCAAGGTTCAGATGGGTGTTGGGATTAGGCAGGATTTTCTCCATGATGTGCGTACTTCTTTCTCATAATTTTGTTCTTGTATATCATTGAATAATAACCAATTATTAGATGTTTCCAGGTAAAATAGAAATTTCATTAATTCCATGAGCAAGTGTGTAGAGTTTTAGAAGGGAATTTCTAATTTTGTGATGTTATATTTGAATTTATATTTTATTTCAAAATTTCTTATTTCAATAAATTATTTAAAAATTATTTTCATTCTTTTATAAAAAGTTTTATATTTAATGACATAATACATTTGAGGAAGTTCAAAATGATTTAGTCACCCTACTATTTAAAGATAGGGGACAGTTAGTATATTTCTGGTACATAGGACTGTTTAAAAATAATGATGTCATAAAACATAAGATTTAACATTCTATACTAATGTGATTTTAGAAGATGACCAGAGAGAATATTGTGATTTATTCTATTATAGTAATTGCTAATAGGGTAATTGATATTACCTCTATTTCTTTTCATGACATTATGAAAGTATCTGAAATCATAGCCTTCTGTTATCTATTAAATCGCTGTGGGATTAATAATAACTAATGTAAGTGGTGACTGGCAATATTCAGCATGATACAAAATATTTTCTTAAAATAGATTTAGTTTCTCATTTTCTAAATAGACTAAAATCTAAAATGTTTTGTATATAAGCTTGGGAGATCATTTATTCATGAAAGAATAATAATATGCAAACTTGAAAGAAAGCATTTCCTTACTATATAAAAAATGTTAAATTTAGTATTACTGCTGTTTACTCTGAAAGTTTCAAATTGTAAGACTTAAATAAAACATAGTCACAATTCTCACAAGTAAATTTCATCTGAGTTGTTGAAATTCACAAGGTAAGATTTTCTGAATTCAGAAAAGAATACCATCTTCTAGGATCTACATGCAATTAAAATTGAAGACAGAGAGGCTAGAATGAGGATACTGTGTATAACAGAAAGGAACAAAATGCTGATGAGAGAAATTGTCTAATTTGTGGCCTATGAAAACATCAAAATCTCAAGAAACTTGATCAGTATAAAGCTACTGTGTTCCTGAGCATTAGAGAATTTTAAGTTTGTCTTAAAATATTTCTTGTTAAAAGCCCCCTCATTTCATGGAGAGGAGGGAGGGTGTCTGAGAGGAAGGGTCTTCGCTGATCCTGATCAGGGTTCCTGAGCACAAAGGACATACCTTGATTTCCGTCCTAATACTGTGCTGGACGCAGGTTATGTGAGTATGTTCTTGCTACAGGTGCAGAGGGGTGTAAGGGTAAAACACTTTAAAACCTGCTAGGAAAAAACTATTGCGTGAAGTGTATCTTTTTGGTTCTGGTGGCCACAATAATACACTGCCAGATAGAATTTTAAGGTTTCTAAAATTTGTAGCCCAGGCTCTCCAGTGACTTTTTTGGTCTCCTACCTCTGCAGTGACACTTCCCTTGCCCGTGTTTTTCTCAGATAAGCTTAAAATAAAATGTCTTGAGATTATAAATGTCCATGGTTAGTGAGCTTCCGGCTGTGCCCTACTCTAAGTTAAATTGCCAAAGAATAGCAGATACATTTCAATTTTTCTGTGGTGTCTGGAACTTGTAATTATTCTTTTGCCATTTGTGCATTTTAGAAAGGGTTTTCATGGAGCTCTTCTGGCTGGTGAAGATAACTCCTTTATGTACCATTGCCATCTGTGTTTCTCAGTTGCCAACTATTGCCACCGAATGAACAAGCCCTTGTCCTACCAGCCAGGCCACCTGCAATGCTCATAATCCCTTTATGCTGTCAAAGACCAGCCATATCTTTTACAAAGCTATTCATAGTCTATGGTGAAATGGATAAAGAATATGACAGACACAGGGTGTTATTTGACACAGGTTTATACTTAAAGATGTGTCAGGCAGAATGCAAAGAACTGTTTTAAAATGCTATTAAGTATAAAATAATATAAATATTCTAAGTATTAATTGTTATTTTAAAGATGAAGATATAGACTTTATCACACTTTATTTTCTCCAAAATAATATTCTCTAATGCAAAGTAGCACTGAGTTTGTAAATGACTTCTTTCTTTCATTACAGTCCTTCTCTTTTGCAGACCTCTAATTTAAGCCCTGGGACTTTATGGTCAGTCTTTGGTTCCTGGTCCACTTAATGGCTGTGTTTGTTCTAACATATGCATAATTGTGTAAATGCTTTGGGGCTTAAAACATTAGAATAGACTAACATGAAAGTGAGAAAAATGCAGATAGACTTGATGCTCATTATCTGTCAGAGTATACAGGGGCTTGAGCCTTAGCCCAAGGACAACCTGGTTGCCACATCTCAAAGTGTGTCCTGAGATGAGCATAAAGATTTATAAATTGTTTGGTATCAGATAGGAACCAAGTCTCCTTTATATTCAGACTAAACTATATGACCTCTATAGATTTTTCTTCAATTCTATTTCACCCAGGCCCACGCCATGTTTTCAAATCTCACGACTATTTTATGTTGAGGTCTCTAGATTTACCCAATAAAAATACAAGACACGGTTAAGTTTAAAATTTTAAAAAGCTACAAATAATTTATTAGTCTACCTGTGTTTCAGTATTTCCATGCATTATTTCTATGCAATACTTATCTCAAAAAATATATATATATACATTTACATATGTACCTATAGATATGTATTTCTTTACTTATTTATAATTCATATTTAACTGACTGTATTGCACTTTGTCTGTTAGTCCCAATTCATGGAAACCACAGTGCTCCCCAGCCCAGGCTCAGCACCAGTGCCCTCCAGACTCTCCCTGGAGAAGGAGGCCACATGATGATCTCGCAGACACACTCTTTTTCAGTACGCGACAGTCATTTACAGAGTAGGGCCATGAAGCAGAGGCAGTGAGCTGGATATCCTTTGGGTTGAGAGAGGAAATTACTAACATTCTCATCTATGCTATGTTTTTCTAATATTTTTATTATATCTTTTTAATCTGTTGCCTATAATATATATAAAATGATAACAATTATTTAGATATATAGTTATGAAATAATCCCATATGTATTAGTGGTTATGCCAAAATATTGCTTAACTTGCACTGGGTGGTGAGCCTGAACATGTGGAGTCCACTGAGCCTTTAAATTAATATTCTCCTGGTATTTTCCTGAGTACAACATGAGAACAGATTTCAGCTAAGCTGTGGTGCAGACTTGTGTGGTTGGAGGTATGGGTAGCTTGGTTTTGGCAGTTGAATAAATATGCCTCTTTACTGGAGAAAGTAAAAAAACTACTCGATTAACTATAATTTCTTCTTTATAGACTCATACACGTCAGCAGGTATTAGAGTGATGTTCTGCCTGAGCCATGATTTTTTGAGTGCAAGCCAAGAACACTGTCACATTAGCTGCGTTGCTTTACATATTTGTACTTATGGGCCACTTTAGTTTTAAGTGATCTTGAAAAATATTAAACCTGCCTCCATCTCAGAAGATGAATAGAATGACTGTGGGGATTTTTTTTGGGCATTCTACATCTCGATCATTCTAATCCCAGTATTGTATTGGTTTTATAGAATAACCCTGCATCTCAGAGCAAATATTAGTAAACATGAAAACATAATTTCTTAATCATTCAATGACATTTTACAAAAGATTATGATATAAAGATCTTGTGATTAAGACATGAGGAGAACTGTATTTACTATTGGACATCTATGCATTTTGAAAGGCATGGGAGGGCATCCCAGTATTAAGCGAAATCTCCAGAAAAGAATCACCATGTGAACATTGTGGTACAACCTCATAGATGTCCTAAGATCAAGAAGTTTTCTTCTTGAACATTGACAGCAAAACTATCAAGTTCCTCCTGAAATACAGACAGTTATCTCAAATTTCACTGGTATAAAAACTCAGCTGGGAGAGAGCCAGGACCATTTTCAGAAGATACAGTTACTATAACGATGACCACATCTTAATCTCCAGGCCCTAGGAATACATTAAGTAAGGTTAGCAGATGGAATCTAGGCTAATATGCTGCAGATTTTATGATACAGAGATTATCTAGCATCATCAAGGTAGGCCCATGCACTTTCATGGGTACTTAAGTGAGGAAAGTAGAGGAAGGAGAAAAGGCGTCAGCGTGACGTGCTATGAGATCAAATCATCAGAACACTATTTTTTCCAAACCTTTTTGGTGATTCTTTCCCCATTAGCATAAAATTTACTTCAGTTCAGTTGCACAAACACTCATGACTTACTTTAATATCACATAACTATTCTGGGTGGTGAAAATTAAGTGAAGGAATGCAGAGAATAAAGAAATGCTTTCTAGAAAGCAAGTCCTAGGTACAATAGTAGTATAGGTAGTGTGCACCCTCCAGAGGTGTGTCAATGATTGTGGATGTCTTAGTGTTTTTAATATATATAACACTATACATGTTCAAGTATGCTTTTCAGAGTTTATATGACTTAGATTTAATCATCATACATAGGTAAAATTACAATGATGATGGTTTTTATAATTTTGACTTGAATAAATAGCATTGATGATAAGCTGTATTGCTGTTTTTTTCCAGATATATAAAAATATGTTTCCTCTTTCCCATCAAGATGGTCATGTTATCATTAAAAGATGCCTTTTATTTCCAAGCTGGAATTGGACTCATAGCCAACACCTCTCTACTTTTCTTCTATATCTTCATACTCATTCTGGATCACAGACTAAAGCTCAGCAACCTCATCACTTGTCACTTGGCTCTTATTCACATCATTTTACTTCTCATCGCAGTGTTCTTGGCATCTCCAGACCTCTTTAAGTCACTAAATTTTCAGAATGACTTCAAGTGTAAGGTATTCTTCTACCTGAGCAGGGTGATGAGGGCCATCTCCATCTGCACCACCTGCCTCCTGAGCTTGCTCCAGGCCGTCACCATCTGCCCCAGCACAACCTGGTTGGTGAGGTTTAAAAAGAAATCCACAAATCTTATTTTTCATGTTTTTTTCTTCCAGTGGTTGCTCAGTTTGTCTTTGAGTAGTTACCTGGTCTTCTCCACTGTGGCTTCTTCTAATGTGAGCCAGACAAATGTGTTAACTGTTAGTAAGTGCTGCTCACTTTCCTCCATAAGCTGCATTGCCTGGAGCCTCTCTGTCATGCTGTCAATACTTACAGATGTCTCCTTTGTGGGGATTATGCTGCTCTCAAGTACATACATGGTAATTCTCGTGTTTAGGCATCGGAAGCGATCCCAGTACCTTCGCACAGCCAGCCTCTCCTCAAAAGACTCTCCAGAGAAAAGGGCCACCCAGACCATCCTACTGCTGGTGAGTTTCTTTGTGGTCATGCACTGGGTGGACTTGAGCATCTCATCCTCTTCGAGGTTTCTAAGGGCATATGACCCATTGTCCTGGGCGTGCAGAGGCTTGTGCGCAACGTCTATGCCTCTGTCAGTCCTTTGGTGCTCCTCGCTTCTAGTAAAAGGATAATCAACATGCTGCAAAATATGCAGCAGCAGTGGCATAGATTTTTAACAAATTAATAATTAAAATAATCTTCTCAAAAATATGTTCTGTTTAAGTTGTTAAAATAGCACGCAATTTTGCTAAGTACAAAAAGCCAAAAAAAGGATGCAATTTAATATTAGATTTAATTAAATTGTGTAGTATTATGTTTTTTATTATATTTAAATATTTTTGAAACTGGTACAACAAAAGACTTGATAGTTTATTTAGTTCAATTTTAGTCTTGTATGTCTACAGTTTTCTTATCTTTAATTTTGATTCCATAAACTCCATATAAAGGAACATTTTTATCTTTTGGGGTGTACACTGAAGAAACTGCTATTGGCAATAAAATCTCTCATTTTTTTGTGCTTTTGAAGGCAATTTACTCATTCATTGAAGATATTTTAGCTAACCATCCAATTATGGTTTTCATAATAATTTTGCTCAATATTATTTATATTTCTCTGTTTTCTTGCTCTACACATGCTACATAGATTTTTTTCTTCTTTCTTGTTAATTATTTGGTACATAATCATTGTATATATTTGTACGGTACATGTGATAGTCTGATTTAGGCATACAGTGCATAATAATCAAATCAGAATAATTAGGGTATCAGTCACTTGAAGCATTTTGCTATCATTCCAATTCTACTCTTTTGGCTATTTTAAAGTATACAGTAACTTATTGTTAACTATAATCACTCTGTTGTGCTATCAAATATTAGATCTTTTTCACTCTATATCACTATGTTTTTGCGCTCATTAACATTGCTCTCACCTTTAGAGGTTATTGTCCTTTCTCTTTCATGGATTTTAAGAATTTCCTATCTTGTTGGTGTCATGCAGTTGGTCTATTCCTCCTGTTGAGCATTTTCTTTATCTTTTTGACACTGGACTTCTGCATGCAGGGATATGTGTCCCATTTTTAATTTTGGAAATTTATAAATCATTTTTTAATTGTTATGATTTATCATTTTTATATATTCTAGTGAATATTTTATGTTTTCTTTTTATTGTATTCTTCATATATTCATAATTATATTTTTATTAATTTATTTCTCTTTATTTTATTTGGTGGTATTCATTCTGCTCAATATTCCAGCTCACAAATTCTCTCCTCATTCAGCCTAATTTAATGTCCAATCCCAACATTCTACATTAAATGTACTTATTTTTCAATTGATTTCTATTTAGCTTTTTCAAATATCCTTATTGAGTTTATAATTCCCTGCTCTTTCCAAATCCTTTTTATTTTCTATTTTATTCATTGTATTTTCTCAAACATCTTAAGCATATTTATCATAGCTGGTTTATATGATGTCTAATTTCTCCTTTATTCTTGTGTGCATCATAATTTATAATTGCTTCTCCCGTCTGGCAAATCTTACATTTGGGGTAAATTCAGTCAGAACTTTTCTTTATTTCAAGGGAGCAAATGGGACAATTACACATAAGTTTGAGTTCCTCATGATCAACCAGCACTTGAAGGTAGATCTGGATTCTCAGTTTGACGATTCCTATGGATACTTTTTTGTTTTCCTTCTGGTCCTAAGAAGGTCCCATATTTTCTTATCAGCTTTTGCGGATATTATCAGGATTGTTATAACTTTTGAAAAATTTTAGTTTTCTGCATTAAAAAACATTGGGAAAAAAATATATATTTGTTATATAACATCAAATATATATAAGCATACATGAGTAAAGTATTTCATAAAAATATTTTCTGGCAGAACAGTGTCTCATAGCACCATATTGTGACTATAGTTAATAACTTATTGTATATTTCAATGTAAGTAGAGGAGTGGATTTGGAATATCCCCAACACAAAGAAATGATAAATGTTTGAGGTGATGGATATTCCCATTACACCAATTTGATCAGTATGCTTTATATGCTTGTATCAAAATATCACATGCACCCCATAAATATGTACAACTATTATTTATTTTTAAAAATAAAAATAGAAATTGAATTAAAATAAACTATGAATACCACAAAATTTTCCAATTTTCTTCATTTAGAACACGACCACCAATATATATCATATGGTAACATAATTTGTAGAGTACAACTTTTTTTAATACTGGAAAGTAGATTTGTGCTTTGGACAATTTTCTTGGCTGATAATCCTGCATGTTAATGAATGTATATGGTCAGAATTATTGTTTTTCTGTGGTATTAAGATAGTGTTGGTAAAATTAATTACATGAATTTAGGTCCTTTGGTACCAGCCACTACGCTTTCTCCTTAGCAATTCTCTGATGTTGTAAATGTAATCTCAGCTTGGATTTTCTATTTATACTAGCAGTTATTTTAAATTACCTAAAAATAAATATGCATGTAATTTGATATTACTTATTAATTCCACTGTAATTGATGAGTTCTATTGTCATTTTATAGTACTTAGAAAATATTAATATTGCCTGTAGGATTTCTTCTTTCATGGAGTTAATGATAGTTTTAAAACTAAAACTTTGGAATTTTCAAGAATTTTCTCCAGTGTTTTGAAACTATTTTCATCCTCTGTTTAGTGTTAAAAAATGCTATTTACTTGTTTACCTGATTAATGAAACTTTTCAATAAAGTTATTTAACAATCTTTATGTTTCTTTATCTGTTTTATGCCAGAACAGACGATTTCTATGATGATTTTAATGTCATCTAATATGATTGTAAAGGTGTCACTTTCTCATTTCCATGAAATTTTCAGTTATACATTAAACTTATTTTTATTAAATCTACACATAGATGGCTTTAATTGTGCCTAATACATCATATATCTTAAGTGTTAACCACTCTGGTTTATCAGATTTTCCATCTCTTCATACCATTCTTTATTTATTGTGTCATTTTGTATTTGTTGTTATTCAAATTTCTATTTCTGTCTAGACTAAATATTGATGAAAAGTGAGATAGCTTCAGTCTCTCTTTTGGCCATAATTGGCACAGTTTCCTAATTTGTTTTAGACTACATACCCTATTTATCTCATGTAACAAATACAAGTAGTAAGCACAACAGGTACAGCAATCTGCCCCCTTCTACATGAGGACCCAGAGACATTGGGGCATCATGGATTTCCAATCCCTCATTTTGCCATGTTATTCTTCCATTTTCTTCTATCTCAACTGCCATGAAAATCTAGAAACATGGAGTACTCCAACTTAGAAATAAATTTCCACACAATCTGCGCATGTTGTTTCAGTAAACTCAAGAAGAATTATTATTATAATGAATAGACCTATAAGCATTAAAGAGATTAAGTTAATTTAAAATATTTCCATAAAGAAAAACCCAAGCATGTAAGGCTTCATTGGTGAAATGTGTCTGACATTTAATGAAAAATTTATATCAGTTCTTCAAGTGCACTTCTGGAAAAGAAATAGAGTAAATAAAACTTACCAATTTATTCTATGAAGCCAGTATTTTCCAGACAACAAAGCCAGGCAAAATTATCATAAGAAAATAAAACTACGAACTATTATCCATTATAAATATAGAATATAAATCATAAAAAAATGCTATTAATTGCAAAGTGAATGTAACAACATATAAAAATTATTAGACTCTATCACCAAGAGGGAGTATCTCACAAATGTAAATTTGGTTAAATGTAAATTTGGTTTAAATTTGATTTGGTTTAAAATCAGCCAATGTAATACATGAACTCAAACTTTTTATAATGGGCAGTAAGCCTATTGATTATGAAATACAATAAAATATCATCAATTCATGAGTGGATCAACAAAATGTTGTATATGCATACCATGGAGTACTACTCAGCCATAAAAAGGATGAATTAATGCCTTTTGGAGCAATTTGGAAGGAATTTGGATACAATTATCCTAAGAAAGTATCCTAAGAATGGCAAAAGAAACACCACATGTACTCTAATAAATTGGAACTAACTGATGAGCACACATGTGCACAGAGGAAAGTAACACTTGACAGAAATAAAGCAGGGGAGAAGAGGGAAGAGGGGAGGAGCAAAAACCTTCATAACACATACAATGAGCACTATTTGGGTGATGGGTACGTGTATAACCATGACTCAAGCACTGGAAAAGTGGTCCGTGTACCACAAACATTTGTACCCCCTTGACATTTTGTAATTTAAAAACAATTGAAATAATACAACAGAATACAAAAAAACATAATTTTTATAGTCATGAAGGTACATTTGACAAATCCAACATGAATTTATGATAAAATGCTAAGCAAATTAGAAATACAAGGGTACTTTCTATGCCCCTAAAAGGTATCTATTATAACCTATATTTAATATCACATGTGATAGTGAAACTTGAGTTTGGGAACCTAAGTTTGGAAACAAGAAAAGAATATCTTTTTTAGCTACTTTTATTCAACATATACTGGAGGTTTTAGCAGGAATATTATGCAACAAAAAGAAACTAATGGCTCTCAGGTGGAGATTGCAAGTGTATACAGATGATATTATCCAGTATATAAAAATGTCTAAGGAATTTACAAAAAAAACCCTACTAGATCTCATAAGTGAGTTCAGCAAGATGTCATGATTCTAGGTCAATATTTTTTAAATCAGTAGAACTTCTATACACTATCAATAAACAATCTCAACATGAAATGAAACAATTCTACTCACAATATCTCAAAAGGTAAAAAGGAAAAAAATCCTGTGACATAAGATATATTTTTGATTATACTATTTAAGTATTATTAACTTTACATTATGGCATGTAAGTTATGGGATATCAAGGAGTCAAAGCTAAGAACTTCACATCCTCTTCTGAGAAAAGGGTTAGTACATTTTCATATGTACACATTATAGTTGTATCCTATACATATGTGTAATAAATTAATAACAAAATAAGGAAGAAATAATCATGATAATTTTAGTACTTGTTTCTGTAACTGGTTACAACTTTGTAGCTGGTTTTTATAACAAATTTTGTCCATTTTCTACCTCATATTGTCTTTGCCTTTGGAAAACACCTCAGCTGATCACAAGCCTTTACCTGGTAGGATGACAAAAATCTTCATTTTTGACAGGTCTGGGTCATTTATAGTCCTGCCTGGATTGTGTTGTTGTATCTGATTAAATTTAATAAAATGTGACTGTGATACTAGGAGTTGCTCTAGAGAATCTTCTGTATTTCAGACATATGCTTCCCTACCTGTACTGTGGAAAAGCAGTCCAGTTTCTTCATGGTTGTAAGGATCTGTCACCCCAGCCAGCACAGTAACTCTCTTACTTGCCTGTTGATTAAGAGGCATGAGGAGCCCAAAATACTCCAGTCAACTTCCAGTTCAATGGAGTCGTTGCGGTGTCTCCTGAAGGAAGCACTCCTAGCTTTGGCACTAAGACCTCTACGTCAGCAGAGTTATAAAGCTGTGGGCCAAGGAAGCAAAAATGTTGCCAATGGTTCACG
The DNA here is from genome assembly GCA_008750895.1 of Mirza zaza. NCBI lineage: Eukaryota > Metazoa > Chordata > Mammalia > Primates > Cheirogaleidae > Mirza > Mirza zaza. The sequence goes on from VSMD01018037.1 coordinate 20,966, forward strand.
AGGAGTAACAGTGAGTGGTGCCACCCCTATTTACACACCTTAATTTTTGGACACATGAATTAATCCCGGCTATGTGAGAAACAGCACCATATATTGACTTCTGATTCAGAGAATAAAATCTTTCTGGAAGACCTTGCTATAGCCTTGCAATGGTTTGCCACATAACTAGGGCTGTAACTGAATTTTCAAAAGGTTTCTGTACCATTCTTTCAAACCACTTTGTTCAGGATGACAGCAAATATATTAAGACTAGTGAATTCTATGATCATGGGCCCATTGTAACACTTGATTTGCTGTAAACTGAGTTCCCTGACCATAAATATTATTTGTGGAATACTATGTTCATGGATAAGATACTATCTAAGTTGCTGGGTTCATTTTTGGTGGAAGAATTACATCCAAGTTAGGCAAATTTGTATCCAGAGTAAACTCCTATTCTTGTAAAAACAAAATATTGCCACATTTCTTGATAAAATGGTTTCAATGTAATCAATCTGCTTCCCAGTTGCTGGCTGATTACCCAAGTGAAAGGCAGCATATGGGAGACTCAGTGTTGGCCTAGCAGATTGGCACTCGGTGGCGGCCGTAGTTAAACGATCCAAACTGAATGCTGATGGAGTCTCACTTAAGCTTGTTTTTGAAAAGCCAGTAAAAGCGAATGTATCTTTACAGGGATGTTTGTGTAGTCAACAGCCTTGGATGATAGAAATAGTGCCTCCCTCTGGGGCAAAAGGCAGGCCTGCTTACTGCCCAGCATAATAGAAGTAATATCTCCCTGCTCTTTCTGGGCAGAGGTCAGTAAGCTTACTGCCCATTATAAAAGATATGAGTTCCTTAAGCTACAGGATCCTTTCCTGTCATGAAACTCAGTGTATGTGCTGTGTCACCTTGTCCACTTTGTGTTACCCTTTGGGAACTGGTACTTGGTGAACTGATGGAAATGCTGATACTCGCACTACTTCTATTGCTGTGAGGAATTAATTTTTTTGTCTGTCACCCTAGAATCTTGTGTCATCTACCAGCATGCATGAGACTGTGCCAGAACACCTGTTAGACTAAAAGAAGGGGAAAATCTAAGAACTTTCATAGTTACTGACAGGCCCTTAAAATAATTAGGAGTATTAGGTATAGACATCTATATAGGATCCAGTATGTGGATGGTCCTTATATAAGCCTTCATGAGACTGAAACTTCAGTAAATCTCTCTGCCCCCTTTCCTGTGTACCATACAGAGAGGGAGAGGCATAAAATATTACAGGTCTAAGTTTCATGGAAGCAACCTGGAGTACCCAGTGACCAAAAAATTTCCTGTAGAGAAGACAGATGGATATATTTCTAAAAAGAACCTATGTGATTTTCTATCCTGCAAAGGAGAATGCTACACCATCATAATTTGTGACAATTTGATTCACTGTAATATTGTAATGCACCAAAGATATACTTTCAAAAGAAGTGAGGCACATGTAAGCAGATTAACATGATTGGTAAATATCAGACTCTGAACTAAATTTATTTATTTATTTTATCTTAGTGTATTATGGGGGTACAAGTGTTAAGGTTACGTATATTGCCCATGCCCCCTCCCCCTCAAGTCAGAGCTTCAAGTGTGACCATCCACCAAACATTGCACATCTCACTCATTGTGTTTGTATATACACATCCCCTCCTCCTCCCTCCCACCTGCCCGACACCCAATAAATGTATTCCTATTTGTCCACTTAGGTGTTGATTGGTAAATACCAATTTGCTGGTGAGTACATGTGGTGCTTGTTTTTCCATTCTTGAGATACTTCACTTAGTAGAATGGGATCCAGCTCTATCCACGAAAATACAAGAGGTGTTATATCACCATTGTTTCTTAAAGCTGAATAGTACTCCATGGCATACATATACCACACTTTATTAATCTACTCATGAATTGATGGGCACTTGGGTTGTTTCCACAACTTTGTAATTGTGAATTATGCTGCTATAAGCATTCAAGTGCAGGTGTCTTTTTCATAAAGTGACTTTTGATCTTTTGGGTAGATGACCAGTAGTGGAATTTCTGGATCAAATGGTAGCTCTACTTGTATCACTTTAAGGTATCTCCATATTGATTTCCAGAGAGGTTGAACTAGTTTGCAGTCCCACCAGCAGTAGGAGTGTTCCTATCTCTCCACATCCACGCCAACATTTATTGTTTGGGGACATTTTGATAAAGGCCATTCTTACTGGAGATAGGTGATATCTCATTGCAGTTTTGATTTGCATTTCCCTGATGATTAGAGATGTGGAGCATTTTTTCATATGTTTGTTGGCCATTATTCTGTCTTCTTTTGAGAAGTTTCTGTTCATGTCCTTTGCCCACTTTTTGATAGGAAGGTTTGATTTTTTTCTTGCTGATTTTCCTGAGTTCTAAATAGATTCTAGTTATCAGCCTTTTATTGGATGTGTAGCTTGTGAAAATTTTCTCCCATTCCGTAGGTTTTCTGTATGCTCCCTTGACAGTTTCTTTGGCTGTGCAGAAGCTTTTTAATTTGATCATGTCCCATTTATTTATTTTTGTTGCTGCTGTGATTGCCTTTGGGGTCTTCTTCATAAAGTCTTTGCCTAGGCCAATGTCTAGAAGATTATTTCCAATGTGTTCCTCTAGGATTCTAATAGTTTCACACCTAATGTTCAAGTCTGTTACACAGCATGAGTTGATTTTTTTTAAAGGTGAAAGGTGTGGGTCTTGTTTCAGTCTTCTACATGTGGCTATCCAGTTTTCCCAGCACCATTTATTGAATAAGGATTCTTTTCACCAGTATGTTTTTGTCTGTTTTGTCAAAGATTAGTTGGCTATCTGAGGGTGGTTTTATATCTGGGTTCTTGGTCTGTTCCATGGGTCAATGTCCCTGTTCTTGTGGCAGTCCAATGCTGTTTTAATTACCATACAGCCTTGTAGTACAGTTTGAAGTCTGGTAAATTGACACCTCCTATTTTGTTTTTATTGCCTAGGATTGATTTTGCTACATGGGGTCTTCTCTGGTTCCATACAAAGTGTAAAACTATTTTTTTCTATATCTGTGAAAAATGATGATAGCATTTTGATAAGGATTGCATTGACTCTATAGGTCACTTTGGGTAGTATAGACATTTTAACAATGTTGATTCTGCTGATCCATGACCATGATATATTCTTCTACCTGTTTACATCCTCTGCTATTTCCTTCTTCAGTGTTTCATAGTTCTCCATGTAGAGGTCTTTTACCTCCTTAGTTAAATATTTCCTAGGTATTTTATTTTCTTAGTTGCTGTTTTGAAGGGAATTGAGTCTTTGATTTGGTTCTCACTTTTACTGTTGTTGGCGTATATGAATGTCTCTGATTTCTGTGTATTGATTTTGTATCCTGAGACTTGGCCAAATTCATTTATCAATTCAAGGAGTATCATGGTTAAATCCTTGGGGTTTTCTAGGTATAATATCATGTCATCAACAAAGAGTGAGAGTTTGATCTCTTCTGCTCCCATTTGGATGCCTTAATTCCGCTCTCTTGTCTGATTGCTGTAGCAAGGACTTCCAGCACTATGTTGAATAGAAGTGGAGACAGTGGGCAACCTTGTCTTGTTCCAGTTCTTATGCTTTCAATTTTTCCCCATTCAGTATGATATTGGCTGTGGGTTTGTCATATGTGGCTTGTATCATTTCAAGGTAAGCCCCGTCTATGCCTATTTTGTTGAGCATTCTTATCAGAAAAGGGTGTTGAATTTTGTCAAATGCTTTTTCTGCATCTATTGACAGGATCATATGGACTTTGTTTTTGCTTCTGTTTATATAGCGGATTACATTTATAGATTTGCATACATGGAACCATCCCTGCATCCCTGGGATGAAGCCCATTTGGTTGTGATGGATTATTTTCTTGACAAGCACCTGGATTCGATTGGCTAGGATTTTGTTGAGAATTTTTGCATCTATATTCATAAGAGATTTGGTCTGTAGTTTTGTTGTTGTTGTTGTTGCATCCTTTCCTGGTTTTGGTATCAGGGTTATGTTCACTTCATGAAATGTGTTGGAGGGGTTTCCATTCTTCTTGATGTTGTGGAATAATTTCTGCAGGATAGAGAACAGTTCTTTGTACCTGTGGTAAAATTTGAGTGTGAAACCATATGGTTCAGGACTTTTCTTTTTAGGAAGGTTTTTTATTGCTGTTTCAATTTCATTACTTGATATTGGTCTGTTCAGGAATTCTATTTCTTCCTGGTTGAGCTTAGGGAGGCTGTGTGTTTCTAAGAAATTGTCCATTTCCTCCACATTTTCGAGTTTGTGTGCATAGAGGTTTTTGTAGTATTCATAAATTATATCTTGTATCTCCAGGGCATCCGCTGTAATTTCTCCTTTATTGTTCCTGATGTAGCCTATTAAAGATTTTTCTCTTCTGCTTTTCTTTAGTCTAGCCAAAGGTGTGTTAATTTTGTTTATTTTTTCAAAGAACCAACTTTTTGTTTTATTAATCTTCTGTATGTTTTCCCAGTTGTCAATTTCATTTAGTTCTGATTTGATGTTAATGATTTCACTTCTTCTGCTGGGTTTGGGGTCAGTCTTTTCTTCTTTTTCCAGCTCTTTGAGACGATTCATTAGGTTGTCTATTTGTGATCTTTTCGACTTTTGGATATAGGCATTTATGGAAATAAACTTTCCTCTCAGGACTGCTTTAGCTGTGTCCCACAGGTTTTGGTAACTTGTGTCTCCTTTGTCATGTAATTCAAAGACTCCTTTGATTTCCATCTTGATTTCTTCATTTATGAAGTGACCATTCAGTAGATGGTTGTTTAATTTCAACCACTTTGTGTAGAAATGAGAGTTCAGGTTAGGATTGATCTCTACTTTTATTCTATTGTGATCTGAAAAGATACATGGTATAATTTCTATGTTTTAAAATTGTTTTAGACATGCTTTGTGTGCTAGGATATGGTCAAACTTAGAGAATAACCCATGAGCTGATGAGAAGAATGTATAGTCAGTGGTTTGGGGGTAGAATGTCATGTAAATATCAGTCAGGCCCCTTTGTTCTAGAGTTATGTTTAAATCCATTATTTCTTTGTTGATTTTGTGTTTGGAGGGTCAGTGCTGTGCTGTCAGTGAGGTGTTAAAGTCTCCGACTATTATGGTGTTGTTGTTCATCCATTTGTTTAGATCAACTAGAGTTGGCTTTATGAATCTGAATATATATATTTAGAATTGTTATGTCTTCTTGTTGAACTGTACCCTTCACCATTTTGTAGTGACCTTCTTTGATTTTTTTACTTTTGTTGATTTAAAAACTAAGTTATCTGTAATCGGCACCAGCACATCAGCTTTCTTTTGGCTTCTGTTTGCTTGAAATAATGTTCTCCACCCCTTCATCTTTATTCTAACTGCATCTTGAAGGTTAGATGTGTTTACTGAAGGCAGCAGATACTTGGCTCATATATTTTTTATCCATTTGGCCAGCCTATGACTCTTGTGTGGGACGTTCAATCCATTCATATTTATTGATATAACTGATAGGTGCGGCAGATTTCTGTTCATTATGTTGGGTTGCACTTTGTTGCTTTGTTTTCTCTCTTGAGCCATTGTGGTATCTGGGCTTTGATATTTAGCTTTGAGTAGATTTACATTCATGAGTGTTTATTGTGCTGATCATGTGTAACACTGTGTTGAGTACTTCTTGAAAGGCTGGTCTTGTTTTGGTGAATTCCCTCAGTCTTTGCTTATCCGAGAATGTCTTGGTTTCTCCTTCATGTACAATACTTAGTTTTTCAGGTAATAAGTTTCCAGGTTGGGCATTATTCTGTTTCAGAAGAGTGAGAACGGGGCCACAGTCTCTCCTTGCTTGTAAAGTTTCAGTAGAGAATCCTGGCGGTATTTGGATTGGCTTTCCTTAGTATATTACTTGCTTTTTTCATCTTACAGCTCATAGAAGGGCCTCTTTAGTTGATGTTTTGGTCAGTCTGATGACTGCATGTCATGACGTCTTCCTGTTTGCATTGACTCTCCCAGGAGTCCTATGATCTTCTTGAACTTGTATATCGAGATTTTTACTAAGGGCTGGGAAATTTTCTTCTATTATATCTTTAAATAGCTTCTCCAACCCTTGAGTGTTTTCTTCTTCCCCTTTGGTTAACCGTATAGCCCTCACATTAGGTTTCTTCACATAATCCCACATCCTTTGTTGGCTTTGCTCTCTTTTCTTGTTTGTCTGCTCTATCTCTGTGACTGATTTATTTAATTGGAAGATGTTATCTTCAATCTCTGAGATTCTTTCTTCTGTTTGATCTACCCTGTTCCTGAGGCTTTCCACTGTGTTTTGTAGTTCCCTGAATTTATTCTTCACTTCCAGGAGTTCAGTTAAACTTTTCTTCATTGTTTCAATTTCTGTAGTGAATATTTCTTCCAGGTCCTGGAATCATTTTGTGTTTTATTTGTGTTGGTTATTCAGTTGTTCTTGCAAGTCATTGAATTTTCTTATGATTCGTTATGACACGTTAGAAATTTCTCTTCTGTCATTTTAGTGGTCTGATTTTGGTTCATGGCCATTTCTAAGGTGGTGGTGCTCCTCTTTAGGGGTGTGCTTTCCATTTGGTTCTTCAAATTTCCAGAGTTCCTTCGCTGATTTTTTCCCTTCTGCATCAGTTGTTGCTTCTTGCCTTTAGGTTTTTGTTTGGATAATGACAGGCCCTGTTTAGTCTCTGAGCCAGTAGCTGGTGTTTGTGGATGAGATTCAACCACACCCTGTATGATGAGTCAGTACGTGCCGTGAAAAGGGTGTGCAGAATGTCCTCCCTGTCAGTAGGTGGCACTTGTTCAGAGGAGCAGGCTACACTGTTATTTCTGGTCTTGTATCCAGTTCCTGTTTCTCTAAAGAGGCACTCTAGTGCCTAGGTGGTGGGTGGGGCCCCGGGACTTCCAAGTGTGTCCTTATTCTCCCCCTCAGTGAGGGCTGGTCTGGGAGTGAGTCTGGGCGGAGCTGGGTTGGGTAAGCCTGCTCTGAGGCACCACAAATGCTGTTAGCAGGGGTCAAAGTTCTGTTCTTTGTTTCTGGGAAAAGCTGTCAGGGAGGGGCTGGAATGGTCCCGCTCAGTCAAAAAGTCTGCGTGTGGGGTTGGGGCTGTCTCAGACCCGCAGTCTAGAGCTGGCCTTGCTCCTTTCCACCCTCCCCAACTCTGCGGCTACTCCTGATCCTCTGCCAGCAGGCCAGACCTCACGCCACCAGGCCTCCCCTGGCTGTTATGCCGGCTGGGAGTTTCCCTGCGCAGGAACACCACCTGGGCTGTGCACATGGACCCTCTTTGGGAGGGGGGCTGCCCTCAAGGACCCTGATCTGTCCCTGAAGGCACAGTCACCTCAGTAGGCTATTCACGAGTATCCCTTCTGTGCCCCGGGGAATGTGAGACTTGGGTGCACAGGATCTGGTCTGCAGGTCTGACCTCTGGGCCACAGAGTTCAATCTCTATCCCCACCAGGGATAGGAGTGCCAGTCCCAATTCAACCACAGGGAGCCCAAGCTGGGTCTATGTCTCTCAGCCTCAGCTTCCGCCCCATTCTCCTGGGGTCACTGTGCCAGCAGCACCTGGGAGGGCTGGCGGGTAGGGAGCTCATCTTCTGAGTACCCCTCAGTCAGCTGTAGTTCCCCAAAAGGGAAGGTCCCCTTCCCTGGAGGTGCCTCCAGCTGGTGGCTGTATTGTCTCTCTCGGCAGCCACGGGTAGGGACTGGGGAGGGGAAGATGGAGCAATATGGTGCCTGCCATGTGGCTGGAGTCTGTGCACAGGGAGGTGCTCCAAGTAGATGGGAGCCTGGTGCCACGTCTGCTACAGGCTTACCGCTCACTGGCGGTGGCTGTCTCTGGGCTGGTGTCCCAGGCCTCTCTACCCACTGGGGAGCCCAGCAGCAGTCCAAGATGCAAGGGAGGGGAAAGTTAACCACTCCACCTACCCTTGCCGCTGGTCTCCAGTCTACTCAGGACGTCTCTTCTTCCAGTTCTCCTCCGCAACCTCCTCCCGTGGAGTCTCCTGTGGTCTCAGGTACCCCTCCTTCTGACCCTCATCTGATGTATGCTTGTCTGCTTGCTTCTTTCTTCTAATTTCTGCTAGAATCTGTCTTTTCTGCGGAGATGAAAGCTCTGTCTGGCAGTGTTTCTTGTCTGCTATCTTGCTCTGCCCTCTGGTGTTATTATTTTTAGTGCAATTGTTTCCGTGTGCCATGGACCTTGCTCATATAAGACAGTGAACTTAATTGCTAAATGTTGTGTTCGTTCTGACTGCTTCATTGGCCAGTCACACCCTCATTTCTCATTCTTTTTCCACATTTCCCGAGACACGAAAAAATATTAAGATTTGGCCAAACATATGGTAGTAAATTCGTTGGGTGTTGGGCAGGTAGGAGAGGGATGGGTATATACACACCTAATGGGTGTAGCAGTGCGCACCGTCTGGGGGTGGACATGCTTGAAGCTCTGACTGGGGTGGGACAAAGGCAAAATATGTAACCTAAACATTTGTACCCCTATAATATGCTGAAATAAAAAGAAATTAGGCCAGTTAATATCTCCTGAAATAGCCTCTATGTGTTCAAGTGAAAGGAAGAGTTACACATCTCCCGCTTTAAATCAAAATCTAGAAACGATTAAGCTTAGTGAGGAAGGCAAGTAAAAGGCCAAGATAGGTTAAAAACTAAGTCTCTTGTGTCACAAACTTCTTGATGAATATTAAAAGTGCCACTTCAGTGAACACATGAATGATAAAGTGAAACACCTGATCGCTGATGGAGAAAGTTTTTCTTTCCTGGATAAAAGAGCAAATGCATCACCACATATCCTTAAACCAAAGCCTAATCCAGAGCAAGGCCCTAACTCTCTTCAATTCTTTGAAGGCTGAGAGAGGTGAGGAAACTGCGGAAAAATAGTTTGAGGCTGACAGAGATTTGTGCATGGATGTTCCATTAAGAACACTTGTAAAAGCAGGAAAGATAGCCATCTCCATAACATAAAAGTATGAGGTAAAGCAGCATGTGCTGCTATGGAAGCTGCATCAAGTTATCCAGAAGATGTAGCTAAGATCATTAATCAGGGTGATCATACTAAACAACAGATTTTCAATGTAAATAAAGCAGCCTTCCTTATATTGGAAAAAGATGCCATCTGGGACTTTCAGAGCTAGAGAGAAGTCAATTCCTTTCTTAAAAGTTTCAAAGGATAGGCTGACTTTCTAGGGCCTAATGAAGCCAATGACTTCAAGTTAAAGCCAACGTTCATTTACCATTTTCAAAATCCTAGGCCCTTAATAATTATGCTAAATATATTCTTCCTGCGCTCTATAAATAGAACAACAAAGCATAGATGACAGCACATACCTTTGCGGCATGGTTTACTGAATATTTTAAGCCTAGTGATGAGATGCACTGCCCAGAAAAAACAATGATTCCTTTCAAAATATTACTCCTTATTGACAATGCACCCACCTTGTCATCCAACAGCTCTGATGAAGGTGTACAGGAGGTTAAAACATTAGAACTACTCTTCTAGACATTGGCCTAGGCAAAGAATTTATGAAGAAGACCCCAAAGGCAATCACAGCAGCAACAATAATAAATAAATGGGATATGATCAAACTAAAAAGCTTCTGCACAGCCAAAGAAACTGTCAAGAGAGCAAATAGACAACCCACAGAATGGGTACACATCCAATAAAGGGCTGATAACTAGAATCTATTTGGAACTCAGGAAAATCAGCAAGAAAAAATCAAACAACCCTATCAAAAAGTGGGCAAAGGACATGAACAGAAACTTTTCAAAAGAAGACAGAATAAAGGCCAACAAACATATGAAAAAATGCTTACTATGTCTAATCATCAGGGAAATCCAAATCAAAACCTCAATGAGATATCACTTATCTCTGGGAAGAATGCCCTTTATCAAAAAGTCCCCAAACAATAAATGTTGGCGTGGATGCGGAGAGATAGGAACACTCCTACACTGCTGGTGGGACTGCAAAAAGAATTCACTATTGTTAATGCCACTTAGAACATTCATGATTGATTGGAAAGAGGTCAAATTATCAAAATTAACAGGAATTTGAAAGAATTTAGTTTCAACCATCAAGAATCGAGGGGTTCAACCCACTGAGGGGTTCAAGACTTCAGTGGAGGAAGTAACAGCTGATGTGATGGAAATAGCAAGAGAACTAGAATTAGAAGTGAGGCCTGAACATGTAACGAAATTGCTATAATCCCATGATAAATTTTGAAGAGATGAGGAGTTGCCTCTTACGGGTGAGTAAACAAAGTGGTTTTCGATATAAAATATACTCTTGGCAAAGATGCTATAAACATTGTTAAAATGTCAACAAAGTGTTCAGCATATTACATAAACTTAGATGATAAACCACTGGAAGATTTGAGAGGCCAATTTTAAAAGAATTTCAACTCTGGGTAAAATGTTATCAAGCAGCATTGCAGGCTACAGAAAATTCATTCGTGAACATAAGAGTCAATGTGACAAACTTCATTGTCTTATTTAAGAAATTGCCACAATCATCCCTACTTTCAGCAACCACCACACTTATCACTCAGCATCCAAACAACATCAATGCAAGATCCTACACCAGCAAAAAGATAACAACTTACAAAAGTCTCAGATGATCATTAGCATTTTTTAGAAGTAAGGTGTTTTTTTTTTAATTTCAAAATATTAAGGGGATACAAATGTTTTTACTACATGGCTTGTGTCAAGACTAGAAATGTGCCCATCACCCCAATAGTGTTCATTGTACCCATTAGGTGGATTTTTGCCCCTCCCCTCCCACCCCCCTCTCCCTGCTTGATTTCCAGAATAGGCTCTGGACACCCATGCACCTGAACTAGAATAAGCAGGTTTGAAAATGAATACATACAAATTATTGTAAAATAAAAATCTGTAAGATATATAATAACCATACAAATGTGCAACAATAAACAACACAGTACAAAGTACTCAGTGATTCCACTGTATTTATTTATTGTTTTTATACTGTGAGGTGGTAGGAGGTGCTTCCTATAAGTTTTGCTTTGCAAACATTTATTCTTTGATGTAATTTATCACTATGACCACCATTACTCATGGATTCACCTAAAATTGGGTAAATAATTCTTGTTTTTATTGACATTTCCTAAAGTATATATATCTCCCATTTAATTGGATGTTTAATATTATAAGTGTTTTGAATCTTTATTTAGAAGTGATGTTTTTGTAACAAGAAATATACCATAGGAATTTAATTCTTGTTTACATAAATTAGCATATGATCAAATTGACTTCATTGTACACCATTTTGATTAAAGTTTCAGTTTCCAAGAACCTATTGATGATGTTAAGTAAGGATTTACTGTATGTACTGTTGAACACCTACAATGAGTCAGGAACTGTTAGAAGTACTTCACATTTATTATCTACCAAAAATTCTCTCTGAGGTAGATTTTAGTAATTTCAATTTAGAGGCTAATTTATCATAATACATATAATTCAATAGCAAACTACTTAAAATGTGGAAAGTTTTCAAAAATACAATGTTGAATAAAAAACAAAAGTTAAATATGTAGCACATATGTTCCAAGAAAGTTGTAAAACTTAAGATTAAATAGTACATTTGAGATATTTACATATGTAGTAAAGTTGTAAAGACAGTTAAAGAAATAATAATTTTTCAGAACTTAAAATGAATGATGATTCTCCTAGGTGGTATAGAAAAGAGTTATATTTGGAAAAGCCATACAGATAGCTTCAAAGGTAGTGGTAAATTTGTATTAAGCAGGTAATAGTTACAGGGTGTTTATTTTATTTTTCATATGAAGGATGTCTGGAAAGTATCCAGCCATGTAATATAAAAAATTATATTAACAATGGCTGGATACTTTCCGGACAGCCCTCCTATATGTGTGTGTGTGTATGTATATATGTGTGTGTGTGTGTGTGTGTGTGTGTGTATATATATAAACACATACACATAGAGGGAGAGAGAGAGAAAGAGAGAGAGAGAGAGAGAGTTGGCCCTTTGTATCTGTGAGTTCCACATCCATGAATTCAAGAAACTGTGAATCAAATATGTAGTTAGGGCTATGATGGCTGCATCGGTACTGAACACATTCAAGCTTTTATATTCTTGTTATTGCCCCTTAAACAATACAGTATAAAAACTATTTACATAAAGTTAAAATTGTATTGGATATTATAAGTAATCTAGAGATGATTTACAGATTACTGGAGAATGTTCATAGGTTATATGCAAATACATTTTGTATAAGGGACTTGAGCATCTGGGATTTTGCTATGTGATGGGAGTCCTGAAGCTAATTCCATATGGATACAAAGGGATATTTTATATATAATATATATAAGATATATGTATTTGTATATATAAAATCATTTATAATATTTTCAAAATCTTTAACTGAAAACTTTACTGAGATATATTTTACATGCATTACAATTTGCTTCTTTAAAGTTGGAAATACAGAGAATGACATCACCAAAATTGTGGAATAGAAGGTAACTGACTCATGTACTCCCAGAACAACAAAAATTCCACACCTATCTATAGTCAAAAGTCTCCCTGTGGGAGCTTCAGGACTCAGGTAAGAGTTTGTGAAACCCAGTGAAGCCCGTGACCTTGAAGTGTCATTTTGAGAGTGCAGACAACACCCAGCTGGTTGATATGCTGAGCTTGCTCCCAGGTTTAAGCCCACAAATTGCTCAGTCCTCCAAAGGGCTTGGCCAGCCCCATTTGGCCAAGCGTCTGAAACCAAACAATCTTCCAATGGATCCAGGAAGAATTGGGCACACTGGTGCCTTGGAAGAAAGACTGCTCTGCCTACTGACGTTGGTTTTGGCAATGCCTCATGGCTTGGCTTCAGCCTTCCTCAGCTGAGGTACCAGCTCAAAGCTTCTTGCATAAGGACTCAGAGTAAGAATTACCCATATCTCATAGCCATAGAGTCTAAGCCTCCCCAATGGGCTTGGAAACTAAGGGGGTCCAATCTCAGCTCTGGCCTATCTTGTTACAATTATGAAATTATCCTGTCTGTGCTGAGAGCTGCTTGGAGAGGCACACCTATCTGAACTAATAAGATGGAGATCCCAAGGGGGCCTAGTGCCAACTGCCCTTCTCAGTGCATTCAGGAACCCACACCACCCATGCAGAGACCTGCTAAGAGGTAGGCCCATCTGGGCTAAGAAAACAGTCTTCTGGATTCATGTCTCTGGCCAGCATTCACATATAGCCTCAGCAACTTACATGAGTCTTCTCCAGGTCCATCTGGACCAGAAAGCTAAATCAACCTTAGAGTTCCTATGGAAAACCTGGGAATAGAGCATATCCTGAGCTGAGGACATGGTGTAGAAAATTTACTTATTTAAGGAAGAAATAACAAAAAAATTTCAAACCAGGAGGATGATATAAATATCCAGATACAGGAAGGTCAAAAGTCATCAGTCAAATTCAATTCAAATAAGAATACCCAAAGAAATAATCAAATTCTCAAAGGTAAACAAACAAACAAACAAACAAACAAAAAACCCAGAGGATCCTGAAAGCAGGAAGAGGAAAGAAGCAAATAACATAAGAGAGATTTAATATGCCTGACAGAAAACTTCTCAGCAGAAACCTTACAGGCCAGGAAGGAGTGGGATGACACACTTACAGTGCTAAAAAAAAAAATCCTGTTAATCAAGAATACTGTAGCCACCATAGCTATGCTTGAGAAATGAAGGAGAAATACAAACATTTCCAAACAAAAGCTGAGGAAATTTATTGCTATCAAACATATCCTACAAGAAATGCTAAAGGGACATCTTCAAACAGAAAGAAAATGATGCTAACATGATCATTACACCAATATTGTAATTGTGATGTGTAAACCACCAATATCTTTACTAAAAATACTAAAACTATAACTATTAAAATTATAATAACTACAATAATTTGTTAAAGAGAAGTAATACAAAAAAAGATGCAAATTGTGACATCAACAATTCAAAATGTGAGGGTAGAAGAGAGTTAATATGTATAACTTTTTGTTTGTTTCATTCTTTTTCAATTAAAATTAAATTGGGGGAAAAAAAGAGATTGGATCAAGATGGCGGATGAGAAACACAGCCAGACAGAGTGTCTCTGCAGAAAAGACAGATTCTAGCAGAAATTAGAAATAAGAAGCAAGAAGACGAGCATACAGCGGACGAGGGCTGGAAGGAGGGGTACCTGAGACCATGGGAGACTCCATGGGAGGAGGTCACAGAGGAGAACTGGAAGCTGAGACCGCCGGAGCAGCCCGGAGACCAGCGGGAAGGGTAGGTGGATCAGTCACCTTTCCCTTCCCCTGCATCTGGGACTGCTGGTGGGCTCCCCAGCGGGTGGAGAGACCTGAGGACACCAGCCCAGAGATGGCCGCTGCCAGTGAGTGGTAAGCCAGTATCGGGGCACCAGGCTCCCAAATCCCTCGGGGCACCTCTGTGTGCACAGACCCGAGCTGCATGACAGGCACCATATTGCCTCATTCTCCCCTCCGCCGACCCTACCCACGGCTGCCCAAAGAGACAATATAGCCACCAGCTGGAGGCACCTCCAGGGAATGGGACCTTCCCTTTTGGGACCCTACAGCTGACTAAGGTGAACTCAGACTGTGGGCTGTCTACCTGCCAGCCCTCACAGGTGCTGCTGGCACGGTGATACCAGGAGAATGGCGCAGACCCTGAGGCTGAGAGACATAGACCCAGCTTGGCTTCCTGTGGGCGAATTGCGACTGTCACTCCTCTCCCTGGTGGGGATATAGTTTGTACTCTGGGACCTGGAGGTCAGACCTGTAGACCAGATCCCGTGCACTGAGGCCTCGCATTGCCCGGGGCACAGAAGGGATATACGTGAACAGCCTACTGAGGTGTGTGTGCCTTCAGGGGCAGATCAGCGTCCTAGAGGGCAACCCTCCTCCCAAAAGGAGGCCGTACACCCAGCCCAGGTGGCGTTCCTGCGCAGGGAACCTCCCCTCCCGCATCACAGTCTGGGGAGGCCAGGTGGCGTATGGTCTGGCTTGCTGGCAGAGGCCCAGGAGCAGCCTTGGAGTTGGGGAGGGTGGAAAGAAGGGAGGCCCACACCAGACTGCGGATCTCAGACAGCCCCACCCCCACACGCACATATTCTGACTGAGCGGGGCCATTCCAGCCCCTCCCTGTCAGCTTTTCCTGGAAGCAGAGAACAGAACTTTGACCCCTGCTGACGGCATTGGTTGTGCCTGAGGGCGGGCTTACCCAACTCAGCTCCGCCCAGACTCTCTCCTAGACCAGCCCTCACTGAGGGGGAGAAAGGGATACACCTGGAAGTCCCAGGGCCCCACCAACCACCTGAGGCACTAGAGTGCCTCTCTATAGGAACAAGAGTTGATAACAGGACACAAAAACAACAGTGTAACCTGTTCCTCCAAGCAAGCGCCACCTACTGACAGGGAGGACATTCTGCACACCCTTTTCATGGCACCTACTGATTCATTATATAGGGAGTGGTCAAATCTCACCCACAGACACCACCTACTGGCTCAGAAACTAAACAAGGTGTGTGAATACCCAAACAAAAACCTAAAGAAAAAAAACAACAACTGATCGACATGGGAAGAAATCAGCGAAGGAACTCTGGAAATATGAAGAACGAAATGGAAAACACACCCCCAAAGAGGAGCACCAGGCCCCTAGAAACGGACACCAACCAAAATCAGGCAACCAAAATGACAGAAGAGGAATTTCTTATGTGGATCATAAGAAAACTCACCGATCTGCAAGAAAACTCAATAAACAACACAAAGAAACCACAAAAAGCCTCCAGGACCTGGAACAAAAGTTCACTAAAGAAATAGACACAATGCAGAAAAGTTTAACTGAATTCCTGGAAATAAAGCATCAATTCAGGGAACTACAAAATACAGTGGAAAGTCTCAAGAACAGGGTAGACCAAACAGAAGAAAGAATCTCAGAGATTGAAGATAACACCCTCCAATTAAATAAATCAGTCACAGAAATAGAGCAGAGAAACAAGAGAAAAGAGCAAAGCCTACAAGAGCTGTGGGATTATGTGAAGAAACCTAATGTGAGGGTCATAGGGTTACCAGAAGGGGAAGAAGACAACACTCACAGGTTGGACAAGCTATTTGAAGATATAATAGAGGAAAATTTCCCAGGCCTTGCTAATAATCTCAATATACAATTTCAAGAAGCTCAGAGGACCCCTGGGAGATTCAATGCAAATAGGAAGACGTCACAACATGCAGTCATCAGACTAACCAAAATATCAACTGGCAATTCTAGGCAACAAAAACAAAATGGGAGGCATTAATATGCCAGATATCAAACTATACTACAAAGCTGCAGTAATTAAATCAATCTGGTATTGGCACAAAAA
>VSMD01018038.1:0-20341 GCA_008750895.1 Mirza zaza
AGCAATAATTGTTCATATCATATAATTTTGAGTCTTTTATTAGTATGATCATTATCTGACAACTTTCATTTATACAAGTGTGAAGAAAAAGCTATAGGAAAATGATAGAAATTTATAAAGTACACTAATATGAATAAATAGGATTTATCTCTGCTTTTCCTACTAATTTACTTTCCCAATAACTCATTTATTTGGCAAAGTAACACTAATACAAAGATGTTTGTGATTAACTGATGCTATTGAAGACTGCTATAGACTGAATACTTGCATCCCCTCAAAATTCATATTTTGAAACCTATTCACCCATGTTATGATATTTGGACATAGGGGCTTTAGGAGGAGATTAGGGAGAGTGCTCTTTTAAAAGAAGCTCCAATGAGCTGCTTGCCCCTTCCATCATGTGGGGACACAAAACTGCTGTCTATGAAGCAGGAAGTGGACCCTCACCAGGCAACAAAACTGTAACACGTTCACTTACATCCTCCAGAACTATAGGAGATAACGTTTATTGTTTAAGCCACCAGTCAGCGGTATTCTGTTATAGCAGCCCAAGCTGACTAACACAAAGACTCCTTCAGAAAAATACAGAATGCAAAAATTCATCACTAAATATCATATAACACTGAAATCACAGCCATATCCACCATAGAAAGTTCTGCATTCAGCCTCTCTTCCCTTCAGCACCCACTCCCCATCACAAATAGCAGTGTAGTACTATCTCTTCTCCAGTCTCCTGTATTCTCAGGGACCAGAGACTCCTCTAACTCCTATCTTCACAGTAGCAAAGGGAAATTGAAGATGTCTTCGTATTGAACACTCTCTTTTCAAGGATGACTCATTAAGCCTATCATGCAGAGTGATTTACCATTCCATTGCCTTGACCTTTCCCTTTTCTTTGGAATATGGCCCAAGCATTTTATTGTCACAAAATAAAAGGATCTATTAAAGTATTTTTCTATATAAAGTGACTGTGATCCTTTGGCCACTCCTTTTAAATACAGAAATAACTGCAGTTATTTTAAAATATTTTGCTTTTTGTTTTTCCCAATATCATCGTTAAAAATTTTTAAAGTCTCTGATACTTAATTCATTTTTGTTTACCTTTATGCTAGAGTTTCTGCAAAGCAATATGAAAATAAAATGAAATAATCAGTTGCAAAGAAGGGAAAAATTAATGTTATATATAATATTTTGATATTATATTTAAAAACCTAGAGAATCATCTAAAATATATAAGCCAGAAAAGTTTAACCCAGCAAAAATTAAAGGGTCATATATTTACAAAGAAAACTACAAAATTTTGTAAATATATATACTTGGACTTAGCCTTAATAATTATAAGAAATAAATTTCTTTTCTGTATAAGTTACCCATTTTCAGACATTCTGTCTGAATGCAACAGAAAATGGACTAAGACATTGAAAGTGGTGGAAGATTGGGAGATGACATCTGCTTTGACTGACAAGCTGAGAACCAACCATATGATCAAAGATACCCAATACTGTTCAGGACCTGCTTAGCTCAAAATGTATTTATATATTCATTTTTTTCCCATCCTAGGAAGGTTTCATTTTGTTTCCCCAGGAATCCTTAGCACATAGAATCTTAGTATTTAAAAGGATCTTAGAGGTTATTTTGTTCAATCACTGTCTATACAGAAATCATCTCTGTGTCATTCTATATAAGGATTTTACAAATACTAAGCTATAACAATCATTGTGTATCCCCTTAAGTTTTTCTTTTCCAAGTTAATCATTACCTTTTCCTTTTCCATCTACCCATTGATTTACTTAAGGAACTTTCCCTGAGGTAATGTTGAAGTGGCCAGGATAATCTGATGGGTTTTTCATTGTCAATAACATCCCTCTTTAGGAAGCATTTGAGCTTATATGTGTTTTGAAAAGTACAGGGATTAAAGCACAAAACCTCAAATTAATTGTCCATCATTAGATATTTTTTCCAATATAAATGACCTGGTTTTTACTGTGGCATTTAATTTTGTCCATAATTATCAGCAGGAAAATATTTAATATGAAAGAGAAATTGATAGAAATAATTATTTGCATAAGATAGGTTTTTTAAGCAAGAATTTAAAGGGAAAAACATAGATGAATAATTAAGTCACTACAGGGGTCCCCGATTTGACAGGTTGGGGAAGAAAAATATCTACTATTTCCAGGAAGAATTTATGTTTTGACTTAAAAATGTTTTGTGAAAATATCAAATAAATCTACCTCCTTATCAAGAGTGTAAATAAAGTTCACATGTTCATGTAAAATCAAGCACATTTTTTCTATAAACAATAAATCTAAGGCAGGAAGGAGCAAGAAAACTAGGTTTCAATCAGACAATAAAATACTATTGACAATGATGAACAAATATGATACTATTACATTAATTTGCTGGTGATTGTTTATAACATCTGACATATTCACATACACTAATAGTAATTACCAAAATAGTGGATTGGGTGTTAATGCCATTTCTTACAGATATTTATAACTATTTAATATAGTATGATGACAAGCCAATGTGAGAAATTTTATTCTTTAAACATAGGCTGTCTTCATGAATGTATGAATTATTTCCTACTTACTTATTCTTGTACTTAGTTCATATGACAGAGTTGATTTGCAGTGCTTTTCTTGTCACTGAATTAAATCTGCCCAGTTGAGAAAGAAACAGCTAGAACAGCTACAGCTAATGAACAGCTAATAACTGTTTACCATGCAATTATCTTGCCTAAAATAACAGGATTATGTACAGCAGTTGATAGGATAATTTATCTGATAGTTCCCTTCTTTTAAAAGGTTTCATCCTAAATCATGCAAAATACATTTTGACAGTATCTTTAAGCTGCTAATTAACTTACAAAGAACTTTTGAAGTATCTTTCCTCACATGTCACTTTTTCATATTTTTTTCCAATTGCTATTTTCTTAGTTTCCGATAAAAGTGCAGTGGTACCATTTTTCAATTTTTGTGCAAATTACTTGTGTACAGAGATGCCAATTACATCTGTGAATGAAGTATGGTAAAATAGACTTCACATAATTTCTTCTGTCCTTGGATACCATACTTTTTATGCAAAGACTCGACTGAGAAGTTACCTATGAATAATAACAATAATAAAAATAGATTTGTTGTTTATATTTACTGAGTCCTTACTATACACCAGTTGCTGTTCTAAGCACTTTACATTTATTAAACTGACTACTAATCAATTATCTGGCAATTAATAGAATTTGAGAACACTTGAGCTAACATGATTAAATATTGGCATTAACAACCAGAAAATACTGACAATCTGGCCAAAACTTTTCATACTTGAAAAATTTTTTTTTACCACTTTAAAGAAATATTTAACAATGCATGGCACTAATCCAGGTATTTACTGGAGGGAAAGAAGTGGCATGTTGTTTGTTCTACTTTCAGGAATTTGTTTTCCATATTCATGCTTCAGTATTATTTTAGATAAGACCGCTAAAATAACAATATAGGCTCCTCAATGATTTTAATTAAATTGTGCAAAAATGTGATTTCTCCTTTTTCTGTGGATTTTATTCATTTCCCATGTATACAAAATAGTACACATTCAAAATAGGCTTAGGGTGCAGGGATTCACTCTGAATAATATGGCGTAGGTTTGCTTACCTAGCAAACTCTTTCTCATTGCTTTTGCTTCCAGCAGTTAAGATTTTGTTAATGCTTTAAGCTAATTCGATTTTTCATCACTGTTCTTCTGTAGAGGACAATAGAAGGAAAAAAGAGGGAGTGCATCAGCACACCATGTGCATTCAAAGGAAATATTTGTTTGTGTATCTTATGCAGAGAATAGCTCCGAGCCCTGTTGAGAACTGCTCAGAGGAAAACCGAACACTCATTTCTTTGATCCTCTGAGGGATGAGAATATTTCCTCTTCTACTTGAAATAAGCAATGAATCACAAAAATACATTTAAAAAATTCCAGCAAATTTTTCTTCATATTTTTAAATAAAATTATGGCATACTTTTTTCCTGTACTAGAAAAGATATAAAAATGTATCATTGATAAAGTCTAAAATTCCAAGTAGTTAAAAACTCCATTATAAATGGCACGTATATTTTTCATAAGCTTTATAAATACTTTCATTATTTTAAAATGACTTTTGTTTATGTATTTCCAGAAGGTTTCATGTCATAATCTCCTCCCCTTTTCAAAAGTCGGCTATGACTTCAATTTTCCTTCACAGTTGATAGTCATTCTTCTCAAGAAGAGAAATGATTCGGGAAATGATGTGGAATAGGATTCCCCTGCTGCTTTCAATCCAGAAGATGCTATGGGGTGAAGCTTGCCTGGGGTCCCTGCTGATCTGTAATGTTCCATCAGCATTGCCAGTGTCTCTCCTAACCAACAGTTTATTTTTTATCCCCATACAGGAAATACAGTTATTGTCTCTGGGTTAGATTTTTGTAGAATAGTAAGATTGCACCCCAAGACCTTTTGAAGATCATAATTAAGGAATTTATTCATTTAGTCATTAATTCTTATATTCATACATATGTACACATATAAATTCATTTATCATGCACCCTCCCTACAAGGTGTTATGTTAAAATGGTGACAATAACTATATATATATATATATATATATATATATATATATATATATATATGTATTTGTAAATTTTTGATGAGACTGGCCACTTTTATTACACACTGAAAATGTGATTGGAATAGGTCAAATTAAAATTGGAATGGCGATGGATATAACATATTTATCAGAGACCCGCATGAAACTCATCACATTCAACTTACATTTCTCAAATGTTATTTCCAATATTTTTAATATCTGAAAATAATGCAATCTTTAGGACACCTCTGGCTCTTTTCATTGGTGGCAAATGTTAACATAACTTAAAAGGCTACACTATTAAAGAATTACATGTCAGCATATATATTTAATGGTGCTGAGATATTTACTTTTACTTTCTAATGATTTCAGCAGGTGTGAGGTAAAGGAAGATATTTTTCTAAACTGCCCTTTCCCTTGATTTCAACTCCTCTCAGACCCTCCATATCACCAAAGTTCCCAGTATTTTTTGTAATAATCTGACACTAATGCAAATTTAGTTATTAATACTAGTGCATTTTGCCTTGCAGAAGTGTTTGCATTTTAAAAAGAGATACCTAAATGAAGACTGTCAAATTCCCTGACACCTTTTGAGGGACAATATTGCAGGCGATAGGTGACCTACAAAATAAGCCATAAGAAACTGCTTCTCTCATCCATAGGAAGCCTAGCTGTGAGACTAATATAAGCAAGCCTTCGCATAAAAGCAAATGAGCTCATAAAGAGATGATTGTATGCATAAGGGATATATTACTCAATGAGGGAGTTGAATATAAATCTATTTGACCCTAACTGGCTTTTGAAGCTTTACTGCTTTAAAGGCAACATGATATAGCAAAAATATCCGGAGCCTTAGAGTAAGTATTAATTTTGCCTCTGTCACTCATTGGCTATCTAGTCTCAAACAACTAACTTAAGTCTCTTGCCTCAGTTTTCTCACTTAGTAGGCAACTATGGACCACAACCCAAACTTGAGCTACCATCTATTATTATATAAAAAGTTTAATTGGAGCTCAGTCATACTTATTCATCTATGTATATTTTTATGACTGCTCATGCCCTACAATGACAGAGTTAAATAGTTCCAACAGAGACCATGTGGTCTGCAAAACTTAAAATATTTACTGGCTGGTACTTCAAAGAAAAAGTTTACTGAACTCAGCTCTAGAAGTTGCCAAATTTGTGGAGAATATCTCCTTTTTCACACAGCTTGCCCTCCCTCCAACAGATTTTGTTATTAATTGTTACCCCCATCTGTAACTTTCTTTGCCCTTGGTTCTTTAAATCCACTAACTCCTGTGCATTTCCAGTATCTCTCAATAGTTCATTTTCAATCTCTTCCTCCATTTCTTAAATTTTGGTGATCACCAAATTTTTATCTCTAGATTTTCTGATTTTTAATTACACACTGTCATTTATAATCTCTCTCACTCCTCAACACTAGAACAATCCCCAATTGGCCTACACATTCCATTTTTCTCTTACCATACATAACTCAATACTTCACAAAAAAGGATTCTGAGCTTTTAGATTTTATTATTATTATTATTATTTGGCTTTTTCCCATTTGGCTATATTCCTAGTACCTGATCAGCAACCAAAACATATGGATTGAATCAGTAAATATTAGTGGAACAAGTATTCTCACTCTCAGTCTCTATCTTGAAATTGACCTATAGGTTAAATGTCTCTCTCTCCCTATTTTGAGTGTCAGTGTCATAAACCATAAGACAAATAAAAATGAGCTAAATGAGCTGATCCTTCCAACACACTGTAACTAAGAGTATGATTAAGGTTCTTGTTCATGATTTAATTATATAAATGTAGCTATTATGCAAATACACCATACTAAAGTGAAGTTAAAATGTGCTAAAACAAAAGTGAGAAAAATGGTGAGATCGCCATGGAAGTAGCATAAGAGAATTAAATAGTATGCATTCTGTATCATAAAGAGGAAGAAACTGACTAAAACAACTTAGACTTCAGTCCCCTTGTTTAATTAAAGTTAACAGCACAGCTCTCATAATGATGATTAGCAACTCCTTCAATAGAAACAAGCAAGTGCATAGGAATGAAATATAGCCACAGGTTGCTTCATGATATGGATACATTCTAAGAAATGTGTCCTTAGTCAATTTCATCACTGTGTACATAATAGAGTGTACTGACACAAACTTATCTAGGTATGGTAGGCATGTCCTACTGTACACCTAGGCTTTTTGGTGTAGCCTATTGTTCCCAGACTATAAATCTGTATAGTATGTTACTGTAATGAATACTGGAGGCAACTATAACACAATGGGATTTGTGCATCTAAACATATCTAAATATAGAAAAGGTACATTAAAACTATGTTATAAAAGACAAAAAAAAAGTGCTACCTCTGTGTAGGGCACTTACCATGAGTGGAGCTTACAAGATTAGAAGTTGCTCTGGATAGTCAGTGAGAGAGTCGTGAGTGAATGTGAAGGCCTAGGACATTAGTGTACACTACTGTGGACTTTATAAATATTGAACACTTAGGCTACATTAAATTTATTTTAAAAATAATTTTTCTTCAGTAATAAACTAATCTTACTATAACTATTTTACTTTATAAATTTATTAATTTTTTTAACTTTTTGACTCTTGAAATAATACATAGTTTAAAACAAAAACATGATACAGCTGCACAAAAATATTTTCTTTCTTGATATTTTTATTCTATAAAATTTTTCTATTTTTAAAATTTTTAATTTTTTTTTACTTTTTAAACATTTTTATTAAAAATTAAGATACAAGCTATGTAAGCCTAGGCCTATATAGGATCAGGATCATTAATATCGTCCACCTCCACATTGTGCCACACTGGAGAACCTTCAGGGACAATTATGAACATAGAGCTGCCATCTTCTATAACATGTCTTCTTCTAGAAAACTTCTTGAAGGACCTGCCTATGGCTGTTTTACAGTTCTTTTTTTTTTTTTTAAGTAGAAAGAGCAGGAGTACACTCTAATGATAAAAACTACAGTATAGTAAATACATAAGCTAGTAGATGTAGTCATTTATTATCATTGTCAAGTAATTTGTACTGTATGTATTTGATATATGCTATACTTTTATAGGATTGGCAGTACAGTAGGTTTGTTTACACCAGCATCACCACAAACACGTGAGTAATGTGTTCTGCTATGACACTCCAATGGTTACAACATCACTAGGCATTAGAAAATTTTCAGCTCCGTTATAATCTTACAAGACCACCATCTTATATGTGGTTGGTCATTCACCAAAATATCATTATGCAGCTGTGACTGTAACTTAATTTTTACCCTCTTTCTGCCATATATGCATGATCACAAGTTTATACATCTCCTTTCTGGAGAATTCCCTATTGCCTAAAAGCATAACTGAAAATAAAAATTATGTTTCTTATGATACACACAAAACAATTTCCAGCTGACAAGCCTTCAAGAATGATTTCCAAATGCAAAAAAGACCGTTTGGCAATTGTTAAGAGACTAAATCTTGAAGCAATACTGAAATGTGGCTCAAGATCACAGCTATTATTTGAAGTTGCCTTTCTCTGCCCCCTTTTTTTTCTGAATAAATTTATAGAGTCTGGATTATGAGTGATGTGTCTGTCTCAGAAACACCAGCCAACTTGGAATTGTAGTTTACATTGCTGAGTTTGTTTGCAAATGAAATAAAAGCAAGGAGAAAAACAGAGACATAATTATTAAAGATACTAGAATGTGGAAAAGAGATTAAACTTTATTAAAATATCATTCCTAGGCATTAGCAGCAGTTCTATAATTAATAATATAACAGTTGACTGCACTAAGAGCCATAACAGAAATTAAATTTTCATTTATGAACAGGAATAATGAGGTAATATAAAAAGATTGGATTTAGGTTTTCTGCTACTGAAGATTAATAATTGCCTAAAGTCTATATTCAGAATTAAGACCCACATTTGGTTGTAGAGAAAGATAATTCATCTGGTATGCAAGCATTCTTTAACCCTGGACTGCCATCATGACTTGAAATGATCACGGTTTCCATTTCACAATTACTGGAGTCAAACTATTTCCACTACTGCCCAACTCATGAATGCTAGAGAGAAGTAAAAATATCCTTTTTTCAAAGAAAAAATAAGAAACAAAGCAGCGTAAATGGACAAAACTTATAGGTTGCTTTTTATAAGGAAGCCCTTGACAATATAAATATCTAGTACATTGTTCTTATGGAAGTTAATGAGCAACTTCAACATTTGTAAGAATCTTTAGTTTCCTTGAAAAAAATAAGACAGCAGAGAATAAACAAGATGCATGGAATTCCTTTCAGAAACTATGCAAGGACTGCTGTGGTGTTTTACCCTCGTTTTATTTTCCAAGAGTTTTAAAATTTATTTTATAATGTTTAAATTCTGTGTATGCGACCTGGATAGACTTATGCTATTGCACAGTTTAGCATATCCATGAACATTATGAAAACTGTATAAAAACATTAACTGTTTTCATTTATAATTATAGTATTTATTTTATAAAAAGGGAAATCGATTAATTACTTACATAAAAGTTTGACACTATAACTTGTATTATTGTCCTAAATTTTTATTTGTAACTCACCGGTTGCCACTCAGTGCAATTCTCCTATAGACTTGGTTGTCTGCTTTAGTCAGGTACCTCAGTAAAGTCAAAGAGCAGAGAGGAAGCTGATGGTGATTCAGTATTGAATATGGAGCAGACACTTTCAATGCAGTACATCATCACATCTTCAAATATCTCTATGTGCTGACTATTTCTATCCCTTTTCTATAGGTGACAAAAATCAATTTAAAGGAAATTTAGTATCTATGAATTTGTACCCAGATCTGCTTGAATTCAGAGCACTGCATTCTTTCCAGTTAGCCCTTAAAGTTACTAAAAATGAATAATTATAAGATAATATAAAATACAAACTTACTATTTTTACCTAGAAAAATTGACACACATACACAGACATTCACTCTCACTCACTCCCAAAAACTCTGGTTTACTGGAGAATATTTGGCAAAAGGTTTTGTTATGGTTGTTATGCATTCAAGGACCTTTAACTGAGGCAAAATGGTGATATTTTACCAGCCAGCTCTTCTCACTTCTAGACTCTGATCTAAAATAGCTTTGCTACAGGTGTTTGAAATCATTTAGTACTAAACCTAAACTAAAGACTCTTAGAAAAAGGTCATGGTGTTAGAAGAAGGGATGTAGGAACATAACTGCCTAGTATGCCTACTTTCAACTAATTCACCCTTTCTGCGTCCTCCCTTTCATCTTGTCTAGTTGAGGTCCATAATGCACCCAATTTCTGAGTTTTGCTAGTTCTTTGAGGGGAATAATCATGGCTCTTCTGGTCATACCCTCTAAGGGCACTGAGGTTTCCATTTTCACCATGCTCACCATTCGCTCAGCCATCTGTCTTCAAAAATGCTTTGTCATCTCTTGACTGCTGTTTGATCTTCTTTAAAGGCTCGTGTTTTTAAAATTTTCCTCTCCTCTCAATGTAATATGGTCTAAAAGCGAAACAGAGCCAGATGCACGTATTTAAGCCATTATGCTGGTTCACCCCACTCCGTCACCTATTCTATTCCAACTTTTGTCCCACTCAATCTTTACTTATCAAAATCACCAACAAATCCCATGCTGCTAAATCTGTTGTGTGTATTTCTTTCCTCACCTTACTTGTGTTCTCATTGAGTATAGCTGTTTACTGTATTTTTCTTGCAACATGCTTTTCTTTGAGCTTTAGTAGCATCATAAAATTAAAGTTTTTCTTTTATACCTCTGCTCTTTCTCATGCTCTCTACTGGCTCTCCAATGAAAGAAAAATCAGCATATGCAATAATCAGAACATGCCTCAGATAATTGAACAATTCAAGAGAGAGATTACTTATGTTTTAAAAAATGAAAGATATAGGAGAATTTTTAAAAATACAAAAAAGAACAAAACTGTCATATTTGGTAAATAAAAAATGGGGAATGATGTTTTAGAAATACTCATCCAATTGTTGCCTGTTTTTTTTTTTCTGATCATTGTTTCATATATTTTACCCTCTCATTCTGAAGTACATTCCATATTAATTCTTTCACTTTGTCTGTTAGTGGCAATATTGGTCTTTGTTTATCTGAAAGTCTATTTCTTTCATACTTACTCAAAAATGATGATTAGCTAGCAGCACAATTGTAATTTAGCAGTTATTTTTAACCAGAATTATGACTACTTAGTCAACTGGGTGCTATTATTGTTTTTAAGAAATCTAATGCTATCTTTAATTTTTTTTTTCTTTTCTAAGTAATATGCCTTTTTTATGGCTTTATAATATTATCATTGTCTTTCATGATTAAAAATGTGGATAAATGTTACAATCCATAAAAAATTTGAAAATACGAAAGGTAATCCTTTCTATTGTTTGTGAATGATTCCCCCTCAGGATCATTAGTTATTAGGGAAATATAAATTAAAACCACACTCAGATACAAGTATATACAAATTAAAAAGACTAAAATTCTAAAGAATGTCCATACCAACTGTTAATGAGTATGTGGAGGAACTGAATCTTTCACACATTGCTGATGGGAATGTATAATTGTGCAACTATTTTAGAAAACAATCTGGATTTTTCTAAAAATATTAAACATATACTTGGTATATAATCTAGCCATTCAACTACAAGATATTACCCATGAGAAAGGAAAGCATATTTTCATAACAGCTTTATCTGTAGTAACAGCAAACCAGAAATAACCCAAATGTACATCAACAGGTGAATGGATAGACAAATTGTGGTTTACTCATATAATGAAATACTACTCTCAATAAAAATAAATGAGCTCACATACAACCACATATTCTATGATTCTATTTATAACAAATGTCCAGGATAAGCAAATCCATAGAGACAAAAAGAGCAGGAAAAATGGAAAATGACTACTAATGCATATGAAATTTCTTTTAGAAGTGATAAAAATGTTCTAAATCTATAATAGATAGTGTTGATGGTTGCACAACTCTGTGAATTTACTATAAATCACTGAATTGTGAGTCATATCCAGGGATCAAGATGGCTGACTAGAATTTTCCAGAGATTGTCACTATGCTTGAATACCAAATTCAACTGTCTATGCAAGCACATTCAGAAGTACAAAAAATCATGCGAGAGATCACAGTACCTAATTTTAACATTATATGAAGGAAAGAGGCACTGAATAGAGAAGACAAGACAATCTTGCATTACCTACACCACCCCTCCTCCATTTTCTTGAAGGGAGAGAGAATCTGTGTGCCCAGGGGAGGCAGAGTGAAGTGATTGTGGGACTTTGCATTGGAATTCAGGATCTGGGTCTGCTTTCACAGGGAAACACAGTACAGAGCAGAATTCTGATAGTGCCCACAGAGTGAACATTAGAATAACAAAGTCAGAGGGAAATAATCTACCCTGAAACCCAAGTTTAGTTCAGGCTAGCCCCATTACTGGCTGACAAAAAGTGGCTCAGGGCCTGGAATAAATTCATAAGACAGTCAAATTCATAATACTATAGTCCTTGAGCAATTCCTTCAGCTGTGCTAGCTCAGAGCCAGTGGACTTGGAGTGCCCATGACCCAGTGAGACACCAGCAGTGGCACCCAAGGAAGTGCCTGTGTCACTCCTTGCTGAACTCCAACTCAGAGAAAAGTAGATTTTCTCTGAGGCAGCTCAGAGAAAAATCTACTTCCACTTGGGGAAAGGAAAAGGAAGAGATCAGAGGACTTTGTTTTGCATCTTGGGTACCAGCTCAGCCAAAGTTAAATAAAGTACCAAACAGAATCCTGAAGTTCCTGAGTTCAGGCCTGAGTTCCTGGATTGCATTTCTAGATCTACCCTAGGCCAGAGGAACCATGCTGACCTGAAAGAAATGACTCAGTTCAGGCAGGATTTACCACCTGCTGACTAAAGAGCCCTTGGGCTCTGAATAAACATCAGAGGTAGCCAAGCAACAGTCACCATGAGCTTTGTGTGAGATTGGGTTGGATTTAGGTGTGACCTGGCAGCCCCAGCTATGGTGGCCACAGGGAATGCCCACATCACTCCTCCTGCAACTCCAGCAGCCCAGCACAGAGCATGAGGGAAGAGAGTGAGTTATTTTGCTTGGTAATCTAGGGAATTCTCATGTATTCAAGTCCACCAAGGCAGAAGCGCTGGGAGTCTGCAAGAGTCACAGCATCACTGGTCTAGGGCACCACCCAGTTTTGATATGGCTTCAGTGACTAATGACTTAGATTATAACACTCAATATACTCTGAATGCCTCAAAAGCTTTCTTAAGGACAGGATCAAACAAGACCAGACTGTTAAGATTAAAATAAATACATGACTCTTCAGTGCTTAGATATTAACAAACATCCTCAAGCACCAAGAATATCCAGAAAAACATGACACCATCAAACGAACTCAATAAGGCACCAGTGACCAATCTTGGAGTGATGAAGATATGTGACCTTTCAGACAAAAATTCAAAATAGCAGTCTTGAAGAAGCTCAACGAACTTCAAGACAACATAGGGGAGGAATTTAGAACTCTACCAGTGAAATCTTACAAAGAGATTGAAATAATAATTTAGAAAAGCAGAAATTCTGGAGCTGAAAAGTTCAATTGACAAACTGAGAAATGCGTCAGAGTATCTCAATAGCAGAATTGACTAAGCAGAAGAAAAGATTAGTGAGCTGGAAGACAGGATATTTGAAAATACAGTCAGAAAGGAAAAAATAAAAAGAATAAAAAATAATGAAGTACATCTACAAGACCTAGAAAATAGCCTCAAAAGGTCAAATCTAAGACTTATTATCCATAAAGAGGAGGAAGAGAGAAAGATTGGAGTGGAAAGTTAATTCAAAGAAATAATAACAGAACTTTCCAAACATAGCAAAAGATATCAATATTTAGGTATGGGGTCCCAGGACACCAACAAGATTTAACTCAAACAAAACTACCTCAAGGTATATAATAACCAAGTTCCAAAAGGCCACAGATAAAGAAAAGTCCTAAAGGAAGCAAGAAAAGGAAACAAATAACATTTAAAGGAGTTCCAATATGTTTCAGTGGAAACCTTACAGTCAAGAGAGAGTGGTATGACATATTCAAAGTGCTGAAGGAAATAAATCTTAACCCCATAATATTATATCCTATAAAAATATCCTTCATACATGAAGGAGAAGTAAATATTTTCCCAGCCAAATGAAAGCTGAGGAATTTCATCATTGCCAGACTTGTCCTAAGACAAATCCTAAGAGGAGTTCTTCAACATGAAAGAAAAGGATGTTAATGAACAATAAGAAATCATCTGAAGGTGTAAAACTCACTGGTAACAGTAAGTACAAAAATACAGAATACTCTATTGCTGTAATTATGGTACATAAACCACTTATATCTTGAGTAGAAAGACTAAAAGATAAACCTACCAAAAATAATAGCTACAACAACTTTTTGAGAGATAGATAATATAAAAAGATATGGATGGAAACAACAAAAATTTTAAAAGTGTGTGGAGGGGAGTGGTGTTAAAGTGTAGAATTTCTGTTAGATTTCTTTTTGCTTGTTTATTTGTTTGGTTTTTTGTAAGCATAGTTGTCATATGTTTAAAATGATTGGTCATAAAATGTTTTTTCCAAGCCTCAATGTAATCTCAAAGTAAAAAGCTATAACAGATACACAAAAAATAAAAAAAACAAGAAATTAAAATACATTATGAGAGAAAATCACTTTAGCAAAGGAAGAGGATGGAAAGAAGGAAGGAAGGAAGGAAGGAAGGAAGGAAGGACCACAAAAAAAAGAAATCAAAGAACAACAAGGCAATAGTAAGTCCTTACCCATTGATAATAGCATTGACTATGAATGCAATAAACTATCTAATCAAAGACAGAGTGGAGGAATAGATAGAAAAAGAACAAGACAAAACTATATACTGTCTATAAGAAACCCACTTAACCTATAAAGATACATACTGAAAATAAGGGGATGGAAAAAGATATTCTATGCAAATGGAAATCCCAAAAGAGAAGAAGTAACTACACTTCTGTCAGATAAAATAGATTTCAAGACTAAAACTATGAAAAGAGACAAAGATGATCATTACATAATAATAAATGGGTAAATTCAGAAAAGAGATTTTAAAAATTCTAAATATATACATATCCAACTCTGAAGCATCTAGATATATAAAGCAAATATTATCAGAGCTACAGAGAGAGATAGATCCCAATAAAATAATTGTTGGAGAATGCAACACTCCACTTTCAGCACTGGACAGCTCCTCCACACAGAAAAGCAACGATGAAACATTAGACTTAATAAGCACTATGGATCAAATGAACCTAATAGATATTTACAAAATGTTTCTTCCAACAGCTGCAGAATCTGCAGCTGTTGGAAGAAACATTTTGTAAATATCTATATGGTTATCATTGACAATAATACATGAGCTCATGTATTATTGTCAATGATAACCATATATTGGGTCACAAAACAATCCTACAAAATTCAAAAAATGAAATCATACCAAGTATTTTTTCTGACCACAATGGAATAAAACTAGAAATCAAGAGAAACATTAGAAACTATACAAACACACAGAAATTAAACAATATGCTCCTGAATGACCAGTGGGTCAATGAAGAAATTAAAAAGGAAATTCGAAAATTTCTTGAAACAAATGAAAATGAAAACTTATATAGAAAAAAGGTAGTACTAACAGCAAAGTTTATACCAATAAGTGCCTACATCAAACAGGAGCAACTCTTCAAATAAACAACCAAACAATGTATCTCAAAGAACTAAGAAAAACAAGACCAAGTGAAACCAAAGTTAGCAGAAAAAATAAATAATAAATATCAGTGCAGAAATAAATGAAATTGAAATTAAAAAATACAAATTATCAACAAACAAAATATTGATTTTTCAAAAAGAACAACAAAATTAACAAAGCTTGCCTTTTTTGAGCACTTCCTTTTGCTCTCCCTTTGCTAGACAACAAGCCTGGTCGACAATGGGATGGGTCATCATCTATGGTGTTTACTATCTCTGAGAAACAACAATATTTGAATTAGGCCAATTAATAAACTTACAATGCCCTTTCAGTATTTAAGTGAAAAGAATAATTGCCAGCCTCTCACTTTAAATCAAAATTATAATAATTAAGCTTATTGAGGAAGGCATTTGAAATGCCTAGGTAGTCTGAAAGCTAGGTCTTTTGAGCCGAATAATTCTAAGTTGTAAATACAAAGGGAATTTCTTGAAAGAAATTAAATGTGCTGCTCTAGTGAACACATTAACAATAAGAAAGTGAAACAGTCTAATTGTTAATAAAGAGAAAATTTTATTGGTCTGGATAGAAGATCAAACTAGCCACAACATTTGCTTAAGCCAAAACCTAATCCAGAGAAAAGCTCTAACTCTCTTTAATTCTATAAAGGCTGAGAGTGATTAAAATTTGAAGCTAGCAGAGGTTGGTGCATGAGGTTTAAGGTTGAACATCTTCTCCTTTTTGTAAGGCTATAGCCACCATAGATAGTTATTCATCTGATGGGTCTGGGCAAAGTAAATCAAAAAATTTCTGGAAAGAAGAAGATATCATTAAGAGATGCCCTACATTCATGGGAGAAGGTAGAAATATTAACATTAACAAGAGTTTGGAAGAAGTTGATTCTAACTTTCAGGGATAACTTTGAGAGGTTTAGGACTTCAAATAAAAAAACAAACAAACAAACAAACAAAAAAAAAACTAGAGACATCACATTACCTGACTTCAAATTTTACTACAGACCTATAGTAACCAAAACAGCATGGTATTGGCATAAATACAGACACATAGACCAATAGAACAGAATAAAGAACCTAGAAATAAATCCACACACCTATAGTGAACTTATCTCTGACAACGATACCAAGAACATACTTGGGAAAGGACAGTCTCTTCAATAAATGGTGCTTGCGAAACTGGGCATTCACATACAGAAGAATGAAACTAGACCCTTATTTCCCACCATATAAAAAAATCAAATCAAAATGGATTACAGACTTAAATCTAAGACCTGAAACCATGAAACTACTAAAGGAAATCATTGGGGAAATGCTTCAAGACATTAGGCTGGGGAAGGACTTCTTGAATAATTACCCAAAAGCACAGACAACCAAAGCAAAATTAGACAAATTGGCTCCCATCAAGCTAAAAAGCTTCTGCACAACAAAGGAAATAATCAACAAAGTGAGAAGACAATCCACAGGATGGAAGAAAATATTTGCAGACTCCTCATGTGACAAGGAATTAATAACTGGCATATATAAGAAGTTCCAATACCTCAATAGAAAAAAATGAAATAATCTGATTTAAAAATGGGCAAAGGATCTGAATAAACATTTCTCAAAAGAAGACATACAAATGGCCAACAAGTATATCAAAAAATTCTCGATATTCGTAGCCATCAGAGAAATGCAAATCAAAACTACAATAAAATATCATCTCCCCCTTTAAAATGGCTTTTATCAAAAAGACTGGCAAACACTTGCAAGGATATGGAGAAAGAGGAACCCTCACATACTGTTGATGGAAATGTAAATTAGTGCAATTGTTTTGGAGAACAGTATGTATGGAAGTCCCTCAAAAATCTAAAAATAGAACTCCTACATGACCCAGCAATACCACTGCTAGATATGTAGCCTAAAGAAGGGAAATCAGTATATTTAAAAGATATCTGCACTTCCATGTTTAATGCAGTACTATTCACAATAGCCAAGATTTGGAATCAGCCTAAAATTCGATCAATGGATGAATGGATAAAGAAATTATGGAACATATGCACAATTGAATATTACATAGCAGTAAATAGAATGAAATTCTCCCACTTGCAACAACCTGGGTGGAAATGGAGAACATTATGTTACGTGAAATAAGCCAAGCATATAAAGACAAAGCTCATATGTTCTCACTCCTGTGTGGGAGCTAAATGTGTGGGAGAAATTGATCACATTGCCTTTAACGAGACAGAGAATAGAACAATGTTACCAGATGCTGGGAAGTATAGCAGAGAGGAGGGGATAAAGTGGGGATGGTTAATGGGTGCAAAAATATCGTTAGACAGTTAGAATGAACTGTATTTGATAGCATAACAAAGTGACTATAATCAATAATAAGTTATAGCATACTATAAATAACTAAAAGAATGGAATTGCCTAACAATATTTGTACCCACAGAATTTGGGAAAAATAAATAAATAAATATAAAAAAATTCTTAAGCCAAATTCTTAAAATTTTAAGTTACAAAAAGTCAAATTAGAAAAGAAATGCAAATGTCCAAGTAAACCAAAAATATTCAATGATTTAATTTCTCTAATTTTTAAAATTACAAAATAAAACAATAAAATGACAAAAAGAAAAAAGAATGGAATTGGAAGCTTCCTAATATAAAGAAATGATAAATGCTTGAGGTGATGGATATCCCAATTACCCTGATGTGATTATTGTATGCCTCTATCAAAACATCACATGCACCCTATAAATATATACAACTAATATGTACCAATAATAATAGAAAATAAAAATGAAAAAAACTTATACTAAACACATACACTACCTCACAATGATGGGAGTATGCCAAAGGGACACCAGAGAGAAGTGAAAGAGCTCCCAACGGCCAAAAATAGGAACAATTTAGAGGAAAAATAGTGTATTGGATTAGAACTCATAGCATAAAACAAATCTATGAGTTATGGTGATGTAAATAAATAACTGAAAATAAATATTAGTAAGTGAAGAGAAACAAGTCAGCCTTTGGAAAGAATTCCAAATAATTGAGGTAGACGCTCCACTTTCAATGAAGGGAAGCATTCTTCCCACATCTTAGTGTAGGGCTGCATGTAGTGACTTCTTTCTAAAGAGTACAGTATGGATAGCAGTTGGGGGAAATAATTTTGCAGTGGAAAACCCTCACTCAATCAGATGATCAAGGTTAACATTAACAATGATAAGTCACGTGTATAACATTAACAATGATAAGTCAAGTGTATAACCTTGAGGCGATGTGATAAGAATATTTTCCGTCTGTGGTCTTCCTTCCAAAACATAAGCCAACAAACAAAATCCCAGCCTAATAATGAGAAAAACATCAGACAAATCCCACTTAAGAAACTTTCTACAAAATCAGGACTACTCAAAAGTATGACAATCATCCAAAGCAAGGAGAGTTTGAGAAATTGTCACAGCCAACAGGAGCCTGAAAGACATGAAAAGTAAAGATAATGTGATGCCCTGGATGAGATTCTGAAACCATGAAAGGACAGTAGGTAAAAACTAACAGACTGTCATTAAAGTACGTGCTTTAGTTAATAGCAATGTATCAATATCAGTTTATGAATTGTGACAAATATCATATATCAATGTAATATATTAATAATAGAGGAAACAATATGGGTTATATGGGAACACTCTGTACTCTCTTTGCAACTTCTCTGTAAACCCAAGTCTATTAAAAAGTAAACAGTTTATTTTTAAAGTTTTTGTTAAATCCCCACGCCAGGGGGCCCCATAACACAGAACAATGAGTCTCTTTGAGTGGCAGTTAGGATGCTCTGTGTTTTTTTTTTTTTTTTTTTTTTTTGAGACAGAGTCTTGCTTTGTTGCCCAGGCTAGAGTGAGTGCCGTGGCGTCAGCCTAGCTCACAGCAACCTCAGACTCCTGGGCTCAAGCGATCCTCCTGCCTCAGTCTCCCGAGTAGCTGGGACTACAGGCATGCACCACTATGCCCGGCTAATTTTATATATATATATATATAATATTTATATATATATATATTATATATATATATGTTGGCCAATTAATTTCTTTCTATTTTTATAGTACAGACGGGGTCTCGCTCAGGCTGGTTTTGAACTCCTGACCTTGAGCAATCCGCCCACCTTGGCCTCCCAGAGTGCTAGGATTACAGGCGTGAGCCACCGCGCCCGGCCGGGATGCTCTGGTTTTAACAAGCTCCCCACAGGATCTGATGGCCGTGTTTAAGAATAGCTCTTTTTTGTCATCAAATGATGTGAACATTGATTTATGCTGAAATCAATGTTAATAATATGAAATATTAGTATAAAAATATTTAAAACTCATGCTCAAGAATTATCTAATATTTTTAATGAAAATTTAGCATTCAAATTGAAATGGGCTGTAATTAACACTCCAGATTTTGAAAACTATACAAAAAAAAGAATAAAATAGTAAGAAGTTTTATCATGATGATATGATAAAACTTTGCATATTTTGTTAGATAAAATTTCTTATTAAAATTAATTTCACTAGTTTCCTTTTACTTCTCCAATATGACTATGAGAAAATTTTTTTTTTTTTTTGAGACAGAGTTTCACTTTATTGCCCAGGCTAGAGTGAGTGCCATGGCGTCAGCCTAGCTCACAGCAACCTCAAACTCCTGGGCTCAAGCAATCCTGCTGCCTCAGCCTCCCAAGTAGCTGGGACTACAGGCATGTGCCACCATGCCCGGCTAATTTTTTCTATATATATATTAGTTGGCCAATTAATTTCTTTCTATTTATAGTAGAGATGGGGTCTCGCTCTTGCTCAGGCTAGTCTCGAACTCCTGAGCTCAAATGATCCGCCCACCTCGGCCTCCCAGAGAGCTAGGATTACAGGCTTGAGCCACCGCGCCCGGCCAGAAAATTTTAAATTACATACATG
>VSMD01018040.1:0-35952 GCA_008750895.1 Mirza zaza
AAGTAGCTGGGACTACAGGCATGTGCCACCATGCCTGGCGAATTTTTTCTATATATATTAGTTGGCCAATTAATTTCTTTCTATTTATAGTAGAGATGGGGTCTCGCTCTTGCTCAGGCTGGTCTTGAACTCCTGAGCTCAAAGGATCCGCCCACCTCGGCCTCCCAGAGAGCTAGGATTACAGGCTTGAGCCACCGTGCCCGGCCTGAAATTTCTTTATAAAGAAATATAATTCTACTGGTTCCAAGTTTTTACAGTGTTGGTTTTCTTGCATTTCTGTTAATGTAAAATCAGTTACTAAATCCTTCTTATTCTTCCATCAGATTTAACTGTTTCCTCTATTTTTGGCAACTTTTTTGAATTCTTGTTCTTAATAATTCATACCTATATTATTACAGTTTTCACCACTTTATTTCATTTGTAAACTCTGCTCAAGATTATTCTATCAAAGACATTCTTTTCCTTACATTATTCTCTTAGGAAATACACTATTTCCTTACATTATTCTTACGTTATTCCTTACATTCTTTTCCTTACGTTATTTCCTTACATTTATGCAATTTAAAATGGCTCTCAAACACAATTGAGGCTTCTCACCCTAAGCATTTATCCTTCTTGACTAACTGTTGTCTGTATCGAAAGTCATAGACACCATTTCTCTAAATGGTGTTTCTACTTTGGCTAGGCAGATGTTTTTACTGTGTTCTAGCATACATCCCGTATTTTTGTGTCTTTGTTCATATTATTTATACTGTTTCTTCTTCTTAAAATATCTTTTTCTTTTGTATGAGACATCTGTGATTACCTTACCCCTTCTACTTTTATATCTCTTAATCATATAGGCTGTGCACTAAACCATCATGCATATAACTTCTGTGTCCATATTATACTTTTTAAAATACATGTTTGTCTTTTATTTCTCAAAGAACATACCCTCAGGAATGTGTGTTTGTGTATGCGTGCGTGTGTGTGTATGTGTGTGTGTGTGTGTAACCTTTCTACTAGTGTTTGTCAAAAAAATTCAGAGAAGTACAGGGATTCCTTCCTTCTTGTTACTCTAGTGTCCTCTAGGGAACTGTCTCTGTCTTTATAATTGTTTGAAGTTGCATTGCAAGTACCTCTGTTTTCCAACTTAGCACCAAGTGAAGAGATCATAGAATAGTTACTCAATGTTGTACAGCCTAGACTAGAAAGTAGAACACAACACTTTCACTCAGGTTCCATTGATGAGAACTTCCTCACATAGTCACAACCAGCTTAAAAGGGAAGTTGAGAAATGTAGGCTCTATTAATAACTGGGCAGCTGTAGGTCCAGTCACAACTCTGTTTTGATATAGGACCAGCAATTTCCACTACAGATAGGTTAATTAGTCTCTACTACAGATATGTCAATTAGTCTCACCACATATATGGTGATTAATCTATAGCTATTACAAAAGAATTTATTGGTTCTTTACAATTGGTCATAATATATCCGTATTTGGCAAAAAATCTCACTCATAGTTTTTCCAAATGGTATATTTACTATTTTAAAGCCTCTTCCCAATGTCTATAATTTCTTCCTTAACACTAAATGTTTTTTGTCTTTAGTATATTTTTGTGTTCTATTTATGATTATTGAAGTAATTCCGGTGGCTTTTACTTGACACTATCTATTGATACATAATTATGAAAATTGCATTTTGAACCTGAATTGCTTCCCCCAGATAAGGTTATCTCTCTCAAATTATACTTATAACCTCTCCCTCTACTTTCTCTCATGCCCCTCTTTCTTAATAATAAAGCAATTAAAAACCCAGATCCATTCTGATAATTTCCCTTCTGCTTATCAGAATTGTAGAGAACTCAGCTATTTTAGCTAGATCATAATGATATTAAAAAAGAAGCAACAAGTTATTTTATATATAGTATAGAAATACAGTATTTACTGAAAAATATTTTTCTGTCTTCATTGGAAAAGATTATTCATGACACAATAAAATAGAAAAATGTAAAAGAAGTAACAACATAATTGCCTTCCTTTTGACCACTGATTTTGGCTATCAGTTTATTAAGATTAATTAAATTCTGTAAATCAGTACCAACATGTTTATTTTTATATGTAATATAATCACCAACCTGTTTCTTAAAATTTATTATCTTTTTTACTATCTAATGTATACTTCCTTTGGACAATTACATCTTCAAGGATAATGTAGTTTTATTAACAGGGTTGCACTTTTGTGTGTGTGCTTCAAATTTTTTAAACCACAAGTAAATCCAAAAGCAAAATCTTTATTTCTAAAGCAGCTGAAATATTCTCTTTCCTTAACTAATACATTTAATTTTAGATGAAAAAACAATCATTGAAGCCTATGATGCTAGTTAAACATTTACATGTTGTTTTAATGTTTATTAGCTATAATCCTGAAAAATCTTTTGAATTTATACCATTGAATTTTACTTTTCCAGCATCCTTTTATCAAGAATGCAAAACCTGTATCAATATTAAGAGACCTGATTACAGAAGCTATGGAGATCAAAGCTAAAAGACATGAAGAACAGCAGCGAGAATTGGAAGAGGAGGAAGAAAATTCGGTCTGTAATTATCTTCAAAAAGTTGATTGTCTTTTTGAGTCATTTTTCTATAATTTTGTTTTTGTTTCTTTAAATATATTAATACCACTTACTGTTTTATTTCACAGTCAATGTGTTTCTTCATTAAATCTCAAAATATATTTTGTTTGCATTGAATGTTTGCTATCCCTTTCTGATATTTTAAGAATTAGTGATTAGTGGAATGTAATATTCATATGTTTGTTAGGCTTGCACAGTGCCTAGTAACTAGTTGATGCTAACTCTGAGTTTATTGAATAAACATCTTAAATTTGGCAATCTTGTGTCATATCTTGTGGAACTAATTTTCTTTTTTTTTTTTTTTTTTTTTTTTTTTTGCTTTTGAGACAGGGTCTTGCTCTGTTGACCAGACTGGAGTGTAGTGGCACAATCATATATTACTGCAGCCTTGAACTCCTAGGCTCAGGTGATCCTCCCAAGTAGCTGGGACTACAGGCGGCTGCCACCATGCCCAGCTATTTTTTTTTTTCTTTTTAGAAATAGGGTCTTGCTATGTTGCCCAGGCTGGTCAAAAACTCCTAGGCTCAAGTGACCCTCCTGTCTCAGCCTCCAAAAGTGCTGGAATTACAAGTGCGAGCCACCATGCCTGGCCTGGAACTGTCTTTTAACTGGTTAGCAACTATGCTATAAATAAAGAGTACCACAGTAGAACAGGAGTTACCAGAGAAAGCAAGAGGGACATATAAGAACCTAGCATTTTCAACTGTAGATTGATTCCATTTACTGTAGATTGATGTGTTCCATTTACTGTAGATTGATGTGTCACTACATTTTAATAATAACATAAAATAATTGTATTTACCACATTTTGTAGTATCTAATGGTTTTATCCTTTGCTAATTATTTTTTGCCTTGTGTTTCAAATAATCTTTTTTTATGGATAAAGAGATAAATACCCCCTGGTATTCAAATAGTTATAAAATCTGAACACATGGATATTATTTTATTTTTTTACTGATTGAAAATGTCTTTGATAGCATTATCTATATTTTCCCTTTGAAATTTTTTTTATTTTACAGTTTATACAAATAACATTATTTTGCTAATTTAAATTCAATATAAATAGCATTATTTATTTTGATAATTCATTTTAAAAATATTTATTTACTTACCCTCCCAAGTGATCCTACATGGGGGGACCACTTGAGCCTAGGAATTTGAGGCTGTGGGGAGCCATGATTTCGCCATTACACTCCAGTCTGGATGACAGAGCAAGACCTTGTCTCAAAAACAAAAAAGAAAGTAAGTTCCAGAAGATATGCATAAAATTGTCCAAATTCAAGATGTTTATTCAATTTTAATTTCAGAGACTGGTTATTGAATTGGGAATTCTTTTGAAATATTTTTATCCTTTGCACCAATTATTAATCCTTGTGTCATGTGGTAGTCCAGGACAAGGAGAAATGTATATCTTTGCAGACTTGACTTACAATTTTTTTCTTTAGATAATGCTGCCACATGAGTTATTTTTTTGACAATCATCATGGATTGTCCAGTGTGACAGATGCTTTAAGCTTATATTCTAAATGTAAAATCTTTCCCTAATGAAGTCGCCATTCAGAATTTTAATCATGTATTAAACTTTTTCATAAGTTTAATCAAACTTATGAAAAAAAGGTATTTTTTCATAAGTTTGCGATTAAATAGGTGATATGGGCAATGTAAAGACCTTGGCTCTTGCTTTCAGGGGGTTTTATAGTTCCCACCCTTGGTTCCTGTGCAATGATAGATACATTTAGCTTCTGATTTCTTTCCAATTAGTGTTTGTAAATGTGAGATTTTTGTAGTTGGTTTTTGTGGTTTCATTACATCCATATGAGGTTCATTGCATGCTGCTCAAGGAAGCCATTACACTGAAACAGCAGGGGATACAGCAGAGAGAGAGTTTAATATTGCAGGCGCCAAGCAAGGAGAAAGGAAGAAGTTCTCAAGTCTGTCTCCCAGAGAATATGGGAGAAAGGGCTTTTTGAAGATAGTTTGGCAGGCAAAAGCCTAGGCAATTGGATCTGCTAATTGGCCAAGTTCAGGGTGGAACCAGATGGGTATAGAAATTGTCTTCTTTGCTGAGTGAGTTCTTGGTTGGGAGTCACAAGACCACTTGAATCAATTCCTTGGTATTGACTGATTGACCCACTGGTCTGGGTGGGTCAGCTGTGCCATCGAAATGCAGGGCTTGGAAGATATCTCAAAAACTAGCATTAGGTTTCACAAGGGTGATGTTATCTATGGGAGCAATGAAGAAAGCTAAGAATCTTTATGACCAGCAGCTATATGACTCCTGCGTAGTAAGCAATCATAGGAAAGCAAGCTAGTGAACAATGTCTGGTTATATGTATATTTCCCCTACCACAGTTCCCATCTTGTGACCCTTTATTAATTTTATAAAGGGTGGTTTCAGTTTCAAAGGTACTTTATCATATATTATTTCAATCATTTTTTTTTAAAGATTGGGCATATATGTTATTATTATCCCATTGAGCATTTGAATAAAATTAGGTTAGGAGAGAAGTGATTTGGCAGAGTCCACAAAGCTAGTGAAGAGCCAAAACTAAATATTTTACTTTTATGCTTCCATGCTCCTTCAATAGTATTATATGCTGATTTTTCTTTTCTTTGTTTTTGTTTTTTTTTTTTGAGACAGAGTCTCACTCTGTTGCCCTGGCTAGAGTGCCATGCTGTCAGCTTCGCTCATAGCAACCTCAAACTGCTGGGCTCAAGTGATCCTTCTGCCTTAGCTTCCCGAGTGTCTGGGACTACAGGCATGTGCCACCATGCCCGGCTAGTTTTTTATATTTTTGGTAGAGATGGGATCTCGCTCTTGCTCAGGCTGGTCTCAAACTCCTGAGCTCAAATGATCCACCCGCCTCGGCCTCCCAGAGTGCTAGGATTACAAGCGTGAGCCACTGCGCCTAGCCTATATGCTGATTTTTCAATAAAATATTTATTAGTACTTGTAAAAAGAAACAACATTTACTTATTAGAGTTGTACCATTTTTGATAAAGTTGTGTTGTTAGAAAAGCCTAGTTTTTGTTCCTCTATAAGGGTACTCATTTGCCTTCTCTTTGCCTTATGCATATTTCTAATGAGTGGTGGGTTAGTGAACTGCCTTTAGTTAGCTGTTAATGGGTAGGTGATTATTTTTGCTTTGCTATTATCTTCCTTTACTTAATTATAGACTAGTTTTCATTTTTGATGGATAGGGAACTGTTGACTACTGCAGAACTTACTAGTTTTTACTAGATTTTAAGATCTTGCTGTAGCCACTTTGGTTACTTTCTGCCACTTTGGTGATTTATCTCTTTTTTTTTTCCTTATTTCAGAAAATTATGGGGGTACACACATTTTGGTTACATAACTTGCTTTTGTACAGTTTGAGTCAAAGTTGTAAATGTGCCCTTCACCCAATTGTGCATTGTACCTGTCAGGTGTGAACTTATCCATCCCCTTCTTCCCCCTCCCACCTACTTGATTTCCGTTTAGTTTTACTTCCATATATACACAAAAGTGTTGATTGATTAGTTCCAATTTAGTATTGAGTACATATGGTATTTGTTTTTCCATTCTTGAGGTACTTCACTTAGAAGAATGGTCTCCAGTTTCATCCATGTTTTACAAAAGATACTAGATCGCCTTATTATGGCTGAGGAGTATTCTATGGTATACATATATCACATTTTTTTTAACCCACTCGTGTATTGATGGGCACTTGGGTTGTTTTCCACATCTTTGCGATTGTGAATTGTACTGCTATAAATATTCGAGCGCAAGTGTTTTTTTTTGTTGTTGTTCTTGTTGTTTTTATAAAATGTCTTTTTTCCCTTTGGGTATATACCTAGTATTAGGGTTGCTGGATCAAATGGTAGGTGTACTTTTAGTTCTTTGAATTATCTCCATACTACTTTCTGTAGAGGTTGTGCTAGTTTGCACTCCCACCAACAGTGTATAAATGTTTCTTTCTTTCCACATCTTCGCCAGCATCTGTTGTTTTAGGAATTTTTGATAAAAGCCACTCTCACTGGAGCTAGGCAATATCTCACTGTGATTTTGATTTGTATTTCTCTGATGATTAGAGATGTTCAGCATTTTTTCAAATGTTGATTGGCCATTGGTCTATCTTCTTTTGAAAAGCTTCTGTTCATGTCTTTTGCCCACTTTTTAATGGGGTTGTTTTTTTCCTTGCTGATTTGCCTGAGTTATTTGTAGATTCTCATTATTAGCACTTTATCAGATGTATAGCATGCACATATTTTCTCCCATTCTGTAGGGGTTGTCTATTTGCTATATTGATTGTATCCTTCACTGTGCAGAAACTTTTTAATTCGATTAGGTCCCATTTATTTATTTTTGTTGTTGCTGTGATTGCTTTTGGGGTCTTCTCCATAAATTATTTCCCTAGGCCGATATCTACAAGAGTTTTTCCAACACTTTCTAGAATTCTTACAGTTTCATTCTTATAGCCTTATGTTTAAGTCTGTTATCCATCATGAATTAATTGTTGTGAGTGGTGAGAGGTGTGGATCCTGTTTCAGTCTTCTACATGTGGCTATCCAATTTTGCCAGCACCATTTATTGAATAGGGATTTTTTACCCCAGTGTATGTTTTTTCTGCTTTGTCAAAGATCAGATGGCAATATGAGGATGGTTTCATATCTGGGTTCTCT
Organism: Mirza zaza; assembly: GCA_008750895.1. Lineage (NCBI taxonomy): Eukaryota > Metazoa > Chordata > Mammalia > Primates > Cheirogaleidae > Mirza > Mirza zaza. The sequence continues at coordinate 7,279 of VSMD01018040.1, forward strand.
GTTTTGATCCATAGATCTGTGTCTCTATTTTTATTCTCTGCAGGGTGGGGCATTCACCCTCCTTATTGACTCCCTGGAACTCCACAGAACTTTCCCCTCTGATCAGTCCACGTGCATTCCCTCTCCACTTAAGAGCAGCTCTGGAGCTACTCCACAGTTTGTGTCTGACCTGCTGGCATGCATCTCCATGTGATGCTGGCGAGTAGGGGGAATCTCCAGCACCTCTGGTCCACCACTAGATCCTAAGGTGAGGGAAGTAGGCCACTCTATCTGCAGAGTTCTCCATGAGGAGCATGCTCCCACTGGGGGAGAAGTGGCTGCTCATGAGTCTCTTGAATCTAGCTGTGCTCCCTTTTATAGTGAGTGGTGGGAGGGTCCACTGCATCTATTCAGCCTGCATGCCAGAGGCATTTGTTTGCCATGGGAGCCAGGGGCTAAGCTAATCAGTCTGAGTGCCACAGCCTTCTCCAATATGACAGTTCTCTGGTGGGAGTGGGGGATAGGGTGTGCTCACAGACCTCTGCTCCTCTGTGCCCCTCTACACCCTTCCATTGTATATGGTTGTGAGGGCTCTCTTGCTACCTGAGCCTGGAACCTTGACCTCTCTCCTATGGCTCCCCACCTGCTCTTGACTCCTGGGGGCACCAGGTTCAACTTGCCTGAGTGGCCAGCGAGTGATCCTGCTAAATGCCTATGGGCAGGAAGATGGCAGACTGTGGCTGTCCCACTGGCCGGGCAGCACAGAGCACTCCAGCGGCTCTATGGTACAGAGAGGGGCCGTGGTCTCCCTGCACTGCTCTCGTGTCTGGGGGGCACCAGGCCCTGCCCACCTGTCCAAGCTGTCAGCAGGCAATCCCACACAGCACTGCCAGCAGCTCTGCTCTCCAAGGGGGGTTTGGCTAGGAACTCCTCCCTGTCACCGAGAGACAGGCCTCTCAACGTAGAGCACTTTCACAGTTGCTGGGGCTTGAGCCACAGTTACTTTTCCTGAAACTGTCTTAAAGGCTTCTAACAGTTTTTCATGGCTCATCAGGCTGTTATTAAAACTGTCTTCAAAGTACTTCCAGCTTCTACCCACTCCTCAGTTTTAAATCCAATAATACCAAATCATTCTAGGTATATGTTACTTAGTCTTGTCCATATATAAGGTGAGGGGAATTCGTTTCCATCTTTTGAGGGGAGAACTGTGAAAATATTTTGAACAAACTTAAAAATCATATCAGGCTTTTATGAAATCTTTTTCTTCCCCCTGATAAGCATTTATTCTCTAGAGCAAAGCTAGTGTTTCTGAGTAAAACAATTACATTTTTTTGTTGTTGGTTTTAACTGAAATTATTATATAAGAAAAAAATTAAAAGTCTTTGTAGAATCACACATTGAGCAATATTCACATGCTTTGCTTTAGATTATTTTCTCAGGCAGCAGCTTCCATCTTGAGATCATTTTATCAGTTGCCTAGAATGTAAAATATATATATATGTACACACACACATACACACACACACAAGCAAGCACTGAAAAGAATGATGAGATAGTCAGAAAAGAGCTGAAGTCTTCCTACAGTAAAAGTATATCCTACATTGCCATTCATTTTTAGCAAATTTTAAAATTAATAGTCATAATTTCTCAGGAACATCCATATTGAAGGCTCAAAATTTTAAATAGTTTGACTTTATACTGTTTGTTCCTTTGGGATTCTTTTGCAAATTGGCTTAAATTGGATTACATACACAGTTTTAAAATAAAACAGCTAATTTCTCATAGAGAAACATCAAGAGAACCTCTTGATGTTCACTAAGAGGCCAATTTATGTCATTAAGGTGATACTCTTTTTTCATAAAGTCAAATATTTTCATAACATTTACAATTATTTTTGACCAAATCAACAGGTTGTCTATGTAAATTGCAGGTATATAGGACTTTTCCTTGTTCAGATGATACTAATTTATCAGTAGCATTCAAGATGTAAGCATGCAGTTTGGTAACTTACTAATTATACAACAAGCAGTATTTATTCTCATGTAGTTCTTGAACTAGTTGATGATTTTTAACATACTAATTTTAAGTTTTCTAGTATGGTTTATTGAAATATTATACAGGCACTTGAATGAATATTTAAATATTTATACAGTAAAAGAGTACTTGCTGTTTTAAAATAAAACAACAAGGCAAACACTCCACACATGGTACATTGAATGATTATTTAAGAGTGGAATGGATGGTGGTAATTGAATTTATAAGATAAGGTATAGAATGCACCATTGACAAGCCATTTTTAAAGTAGATTAAAAGATTGATAAGGGGGGTTACAAGAATTGCTTTGTCACTAGAGCTCAGACATTTCTTATGTGGATCACAATGTTAAGTAAAATACAAGGAGTTGAATGGACATAGAAGAATTTTATATTAAGTGAAATGTTAAGCAAAAGGTGGGATTCTTCTTTGATGCTAAGCTTGCATGAGATCTTTTCACTTTAATGCCCATATCAGGCCCTTTATTTTCATGTTTATGTAAAGAAAGGTATTATTTTACTTTATATTAACTTAGTAATGACTCAAAGAAAAGAGTATTTGTCTAGTTTTAGACACTGTCTTAGAGCTTCTATCTTTGGAAAAGGAATAAGGACTTTTCTGGTGATCTCTTTATGGTCTGAACTCAAAGCTTTTCAGGCTATGGTCATTAATGTCTGAAGAATGGCATTTCCCTTTAAACGTGATTCACTGAAGCAGTAATTCTCAGTGTGAGTATGGGGAGAAATGCCAGGATGCTTTGGAAGTCCCACTACAGATGGTGATATAGCCTCCAGGTGAACATTTCTCAGAATGATTTCCCTTTCCCCCTGTCCTTGTTCAGGGGGAAAGGGAATGTACCTCTAATGTACCTAGTTAGTTAAATGAGAGGTAGAATTATCTAAGAACAGGACAGATTGTTTGGACTTGAATCCTGAGTCTGTTCCCAAATAACTTTATATCTTTGGATAAGTAAGTTACTTATCTCTCTGCTTCAGTTTCACTATCTGGAAATAGATTTGTTATGAGAATATAATTAAAAAAAAATATATGTGTGTGTGTGTGTGTGTGTGTGTGTGTGTATGTACTTAGAATAGTGTTTTGCACATAGTATGCTCAATAAAGTTTAGCTTTCATTTTTATTAATGCTCCTACTTGTACCACCACTACTGCTATTATAACATTTAAGCCAGGATTTTTGGTTTTGTTATTCTTTTGTTATTTTTTGGCTTTTTTTGGTGGTGGTGGTTGCTGCTGGTTTTGCTACCTAAGGGCCACCAAAATAACATTACTGATCAGATTTGAGCCAATATAGATTCACATTTGTTTTCAGCATTTTTTTTATTTAGAGATGAGGTCTTGTTTTTTCACCAAGTCCAGAATACAGTGGCATGATCATAGCTCACTGCAGCCGCCAACTCCTGGGCTCAAGCAATCCTCCTGCCTCAGCCTCCCAAGTAGCAGGGACTACAGATGCATGCTAATTTTTAAGTTTTTTGTAGAGATGGGACCTGGCTATATTGCCCAGGCTGGTCTCAAACTCCTGGGCTCAAGCGATCCTCCCACTTCAGTCTCCCAAAGTGCTGGGACTGTAGGTGTGAGTCACCACACATGGCTTCTTTTATGCATTTTAACACAAATTTTAAGTGGCCACATGTGTTTGGAAGAGTTGGTAGAGATTTTTATAAATATAGATTTTAAATTTAAAAAAAATTGAACACCAGTAAAGAAAATTTTTTATTGATTCTTATTCCTTTATTTCATGGAAAATAAATTTTATTTAGTAAGGAATATTTGAGATAAAATTATTGACCACAAACTAAAATCCTTTAAAAGAATTGATTACTTGTTATTTCTCATTTTCCCTATGTAATTAAATCATAATGAAAAGAAATCCCTACATAGTTATGACCATGTAAATACTGTTCACAAATATCATAATATGTTATGATTACACGTGTAATCTTTCTTTTTGTGACTTCTGGAACTAATAATTGTCTCAGTTTTTGTAACTGTTGTTAGTTTCTATGTATCTATCACTAATTTTTTCACAAATGCTGTATTTCCAAACTCTCTGTAGGAGCTGTCAACTCCTCTGTGGATATTTAAACAGTTAATTTATTAGTGCCACATTTTTTTCTTGACTCATGCCTTCTGTAGTTCTCTATCCTTTTCTTATCTGAACTAATTGCCCTATTCCTGTCTTCTGTAATGTGTCTCTTCCTGGATCTTTTTTTTTTTTTCTTGTTTTATTCTCCTATTTGGATGTACCGTATTTCCTCAGAGCTTCCTGGCATTTAGCTGTTTTTTTCAGATGTTGCATATCTGACCATTTATTGTACCTTAACCCTTGATTAATTGGGTATAAAATTCTGGATTGAAAATAATGTTCATTACTGTTATGAAGGCCTTGCTCTGTTTCCTTGCTCAGCAGTAATGCTGTTAAGAAGATGGATGCCATTCTGATACATAGTTATTTGAATTTAGAAGCTTTTTGGATCTTCACATTCTCCCTGTTATTTAAAATTTTCATGATAATATACCTTGGTATAGATCTTTTCCATTCATTGTGTAGAATGTCTTTTGGCATTTTAAGTCTTGAAATACCCTTCAGTTCTATGTTATTTTATTTGCTATTTCTTTTCACAGTCTCTCTTCTCTCTTTTTTCTTTCTCTCTCTTGGGCACTCCCTTTATTTGGTTATGGGACCTCTTAAATTAATCTTTCAAAGATCTTATCTTTTCTGTCTTCTTTTTCCTCTTTTTCTCTTTTTGTTCTTTCTCTGACATCTCTTCAAGTTTATTTTCCAACCCTGCTCTTTTTTTTCATATCAAATATTTAATTTTTAAGATATATTCCTCCTTATTGTTTTATTATTATTATTATTTTGAGTTTTCTTTCACTCCCTGCCTTGTCTCTGTTTCCTTTGTGTTTATTTTGATGTCTGACTTTTTACTTTTTTTTTTTTTTTGAGACAGAGTCTCACTCTGTTGCCCAGGCTAGAGTGAGTGCCGTGGCATCAGCCTAGCTCACAGCAACCTCAGACTCCTGGGCTCAAGCAATCCTGCTGCCTCAGCCTCCCGAGTAGCTGGGACTACAGGCATGCGCCACCATGCCCGGCTAATTTTTTCTATATATTTTAGTTGGCCAATTAATTTCTTTCCATTTATAGTAGAGATGGGGTCTCGCTCTTGCTCAGGCTGGTCTTGAACTCCTGAGCTCAAAGGATCCGCCCACCTCGGCCTCCCAGAGAGCTAGGATTACAGGCGTGAGCCACCGCGCCAGGCCTGACTTTTTACTTAATGGACTCTCTTCAGATATCTAGTGATTATATTTGAGAGAAGTGCTAAAATTGCCTTTTGGCAGCTTAATATATAAGAGCAGAACTAGTCAACTAAAATCTTGCTATAAAAGATGTTAGGGTTCACGACTCTGAGTTTTCTTGCTGCTTGGGACTTACGGGCTTGCAAGTGTAAGTCCTGAGTGTCTTTGGTCTGCTGAGTTAGCTATTTATATGTTTATATGCATTTGTAACTGCCAAATTTTTTTCTGACTTCTAGATGCTTTTTAACATCTCATATTTACTGTTTATCCTTGCCTATGCTGTTTGTCTTTACAGGTCTATCCTTCTCTGTAACTTTATTATGATTTTGGAAGAGTTTTGGGAGAGAGAGGCATAAACTCATGTGTTCTATCCTCCATTTTAACGGGAGCTCCTGCCATTCGTTGTTTCTTGTATATTCTAAAATTATAATTTTAGATATTGAGTTCGTAATATAATCTCATTACAAATAAATCTATAAAACAGTTCATATATCTTGATGATTAAAAAACTCCTTGAGTATGCATACATTAGCACAATTTAAAGAAAAATTATAGTCTATTCAGTTCTGGTTTGTTCTGGACAAGTTATAAATCAAAATGATCCAAGCAAGGAAGGGAAAACTTTGGTAAGTTACCATTACAAGACATAAGGGCAATTAGGCAAGTCATACCAAATTTGTAGTTGATTAGAATAGAAGTAAATTATATCTCTCTTCCTGAAATACTGGGTATTTTACAAAGTAATTTTCTCTAGGTGATGGAGCAGAGATAGTCTTAGACCCCTCCTTATCTGATTGATACTGTGCTTGCCTTAACATCCATATCCTTGCAGTCAAGATTGTTGCTTTAGAACCTCTTCTTATTTATGTTTGCAACTCATTTTGGTTACCTTTAACCCATGAAACTTGGTAGTTCTTTTTTTGAATTGGCTCCAACTTGGGGGATTAATTTGACCAATACCTGCTTAATGATAGTATTGGGGACTAGGCTGCCTTTTAGACTATGATAGAAGGTTTTGGATGGATATTTTGATATACCAGTGTTTTGAATGAGATTTCTCTCCATTCCTTTTTTCCTCTTTTTAGTTCCTTTTTTCCCTTTTTTCCCTTTTTCCCTTTGAAAGATGAAAGCATGGTGGGAGATCTGTGTGGCCAAATTTTGCTTCTGCATTTATTTTTAGCCCAGAGGACCTGTTTTCTCTGGTAGCCTCCATTATAGCTATTTCTAGTCTAGACCTTGAATTGGTCCTTATCCAGTGACTGGGCTAAAATGACACAAAGCCAGTTTGGCATTGGATCCTGGAAAAATTTCATAAAGCTAAATTTTAAGATAATATAGATCAAATTATTTCTCTGACTTTAAAATTTCAAACTGTGAAATCTACCATATTGAGTTGCTACATTATAAGAGAGATTTATATTTCATATTCAGCATTAATACCTGGGTCCATTGTGGATTCTGCTTTTTCCATTCTGTCCGAGCATAATTTTCAGAGAATTTATGGGTTTATACCATTGTGAACTTAAAAATTTTCCAAATTTAAAATTTATTTCTGTACAGTTTGGCTTACTATAGTTGGGGGAAAAAAATCAGTGGCCTAAAATTAAAATTAAATATTTCCTAAAATTAAATTTAAAATTAAACGTTTCCTAAAATTAAACATTTCCGTCAACTAACAGTGTAGCTTTTGAAAAGGAAATGGTATATGATAACTATTTCAAGATATGTTGTTTTAATAAAATTTTAGTGCTGTAGACCTGTACCTGGGTAACTATTATAAACAAACCTCTTTACATATTTTTTATTCAAGAAAAATATGGAACATAATTGGAAATAAAGCCTTCTGAATTTGGTTTTTATACCTATTATAGAAAAAGCTTGTCTGATGAGAATATATTTTGACAAATCGACATGTTTTGATAGGTGCTGAAGTAATTGTACAGATTTATAAAATTAAACAAATTGCAAACAGAGATTTTAAACAAGTTAATGCCAATATCAAAGTTTTTGTGTTAGTTTAAACATTGCTAAATATGACAAAGATTGTCTTTTTTTTTTTTTAATTTCTGATCATGTGACATAAGTTTGGTGCTAAGATGGGTCAACTTTATTACATAGTAAATAAGAATTTGTTTTCTGGATGTTAGTGGAAGTTATTCCCAAATCTTTAGTGTGAGTTGATTAAATAGTATGTCTATATTTGTTAATATTTACTGTAAATACCTAAATTGCCTATGGCAAGTCCACCTTTTAATGAGTATGGTTTAATAAAGTTGCTTTTTCTCTACAACTCTGAAATATAACATTTGTTGTTACTAAAAAACATTCATGGTAGTGTTGGGAATGGTATAGAGTAGCAGTCCCCAACCTTTTTGGCATCAGGGACTGGTTTCATAGAGGACAATTTTTCCCTGGACTGAGGGTAGGGGTTGGGGGATGGTTTTGGTATGATTCAAGACCATTACGTTTATTGTGCACTTTATTTCTATTATTATTACATTGTAATATATAATGAAATAATTATACAAACTCTTCTGCTAATGCTAATCTATATTTGCACTTCCCAACACTAGCTTCACCACCTCAGCTCCACCTCAGATCATTAGGCATTAGATTCTCATAAGGAGTGCACAACCTAGATCCCTTGCACATGCAGTTTACAGTAGAGTTTGTGCTCCTACAAGAATCGAATGCTGCTGCTGATCTGATAGAAGGCAGAGCTTATGTGGTGATGGGAGTGGCTGTAAATGTATATGAAGCTTCACTTGCTAGTCTGCTGCTCACCTCCTGATGTGTGGCCTGGTTCCTAACAGGCCACAGAGTTGTTTGGGTCTTTGTGGCCTGGGTGTTGGGGAACCACAGTTCTAGAGGTTTTATGGTTTTACATGTTATGTTAAAGTTTGTGATACATTTTGGGTTAATTTTTGTGAAAGCTGTAAGATAATAGATTTTTTTTTTTTTTTTTTTTTTGCATGTGGATGTTCAGTTCTAGCACCATTTGTTTAAAAGACTATCCTTTCTCCATCGAGTTGCCTTTGTGACTTTTTCAAAAATCAGTTGACTATATTTGTATGGGTCTGTTTTGTAGTTCTGTTTTGTTTCACTGATATATCATTGATATATGTGTATATTCTTTTGCCAATGCTGTTTTGATTACTGCAGTATTCTAGAAGTTTTAAATTTGGAAAGTGTGAATCTTCCAGCTTTATTTTTCTTAGTATTATGTTGGCTGATCTAGGCCTTTTACCTTTTTATATAAGGATTTTTTTTGTCAACATTTACAAATTAGCTTGCTGGAATTTTTATAGGGATTGAATGAAATCTATACATCAAGTTAGGAAGAAATGGCCGGGCCCGGTGGCTCAAGCCTGTAATCCTAGCTCTTTGGGAGGCCGAGGTGGGCGGATCCTTTGAGCTCAGGAGTTCAAGACCAGCCTGAGCAAGAGCGAGACCTCATCTCTACTATAAACAGAAAGAAATTAATTGGCCAACTAAAATATATATAGAAAAAATTAACCGGGCATGGTGGCACATGCCTGTAGTCCCAGCTACTTGGGAGGCTGAGGCAGCAGGATTGCTTGAGCCCAGGAGTTTGAGGTTGCTGTGAGCTAGGCTGATGCCACGGCACTCACTCTAGCCTGGGCATTAAAGTGAGACTCTGTCTCAAAAAAAAAAAAAAAGTTAGGAAGAAATGACATCTTAACAGTATTGAGTCTTCTAATCCATAAAACATGGAATGTCTTTCAGTTTATTTAGATCTTTTATTTCTTGCATCAGTGTACATAGATCCTGTACATGTCTTAATATGTTAGACAATTAAGTCTCATTTTTTTCCGGTATTATTGAAAAAAATTTTTTAGATTTCAAATTCCATTTGTTTATTGCTGGTATATAGGAAAGCAATTGACTTTTATGCCCTCACATCCTGTGCCATTGTCTTACTTATTGATTCTAGGAGTTTTTTTGTAGATTCTTTGAAATTTTCTACATATTTATATCATCTGCAAATAAAGATAGTTTATTTCTTCTTTTGTAGTCTTTATAACTTTTTTTTCTTTTTGTACTAACTAAACCTCACTTTTCTTTTAACTTTAATGTGTTTCTGTATCTTCACTATGTTTCTTTGTCTCCCTGTTTCAGAGGATATATCTTTTTTCCATTCATAAATATTGGTATAGAAGAAAAATAAGACATGGTATTTGCCTACAAGAAGATTGCAGTCTAGTGGGTAAGACAGACAACAAGTAAATTGATGACCGATCATAATGCAGTATAACAAGTACTCTAATAGAGATATGCGTAAAGAATAATAATTGTTGTTTTATTGCTCTTGGTTTTTTAGCTTTTCATTTCCCTCAAAAGGCCCCTTCTGTGTTTGCCTCTTCTGTCAGTCATGTTATCCTTTTCTTCTGGGCCCTTTCTCCTCAGTCTAAAAATGTAGTATCTTTTGATTATTCAAAAAAAGAAAAAAGACCAAATCATTCACAACTAAACTTCTATATAGAATAGTCATAGTCTTTTGTTTTTTCACTTTGCCCACATTCTGTCTTTTACACAGTTACTTAAATATTCTCCAGCAGTATTCACTCCAAGGTGTCTTTCTGGGTAAGACGAGATCACTTTAGCACTTGAGATGTCCATGAGTCATCTAAGTCATTTTGTGTAGTGGACAGTTGGATATGCAGGTCTGAATCCCAAGGGAGAACTCAGGCAATTAGGGGATCAGCACTTTCAGCAGTTGGTAGTTAAACCATGAGCCATAGATGGGATTGCTCAAAAAGTGTTCAAAGAAAAATCGAGGTTCTTGCTTTTATGTATACATCTTAGCCATTGCTCCCTCTGGAAAGAGGGAACCTTTCATGATGCTCCTCCAGGCTTGACTTAGGCAGGTGCTTCTTTATGCTCCTATGGTATACTGTACCACTAAACTGTACATTTCTTAAGGACAAAGATGGTTCTGATTCCAGCACACTGCCTGGAACACCAGTAAGTATTATATAAATATTTTGCCTGGTAGATATTTTATACACACACACACACATATATATTTATATATAAATATATAAATATTTACTTGGTAAATATTTATTGAACTAAGAAATATATGTATAAAACTGCTATATAATATTTTTTGCCTTTTACTCCTTATTGTTTAGGATAGAGCCACAAGAGTATCATCAACACAGAATGTATTTGCATTTAAAAATTAATAAGGTTCATACTAGTACATGAGATATTTCTTCAGCAGTGGTTGCTGATAGATATTTGGGTTGAGGGGGATATTGTTTTTTTGCTGCCCTGACGTTCCTCTGTCCAAGAATTTAATTTGTATCAAGAGTTTCAGTAACACAAACTGCTTGTTAAAATCAGTGTTGTTATTTTAGTGTGTTTTAAGCTGTCTTCTCTTTTTTTTATTTTTATTTTTGAGATGGGATCTTGCTCTGTTTCCCAGGTTGGAGTGCAGTGGTGGGATCATAGCTTATTGTAACCTTGAACTCCGGGTCTCAAGCTATTTTCCTGCCTCAGCCTCCTAAGTAGCTGGGCTGGTACTATAGGCGTGCACCACCATGTCCAGCTAATGTTTCCCAGGCTGGTCCCAAACTCTTGGGGCTCAGTAGTTTTTAGCTCAGTTAGAGCCTCCCACCTCAGACTCCCAGAGTGCTGGAATTACAGATGTGAGCCATTGTGCCTTGCCAATCTCCTTTTGAAGTTTATATTTTGGAAATTGATTTTTTAAAATTAGTTTAGTATATTATTTCTAAATTTATCTGTTAAATGTTTATTAAAATTTGTTTGCTCTTAAACACTATCATAATGGAAGAGAAAAAGAGTACGAGAAAGAATGAGCAAAAGAAGAAATTCTTTTGAAAGACCTTTTAGCCCTTCATTGTATTTGTTCTAGGAACATAAGATATATAATCAAAAGTCTTTATTATATAAAAGCAATTTAGAATGAAGTGATAAATTGATGTTTGTTATTTCCTTTTGTGGAATCAAAAACTGTTCATTGAGCTCCTGCTTTTATATGCAGGTTGTTATGGATATTACCAAATGTAGAAGACATCCATTGTCCTTAAGGAATGTAAACATTGCTTATATAAAAATATAGTGACATAACGGTGGTTATAGTATTTTAAAATATCTCATTTTCAAAAAATTTATTAGTGGCCACTACTCTATTTCTGAAAGATATTTATAGTATCCTAATAAATTTTATAACCTATTTTATGAACCTATTGTGTAAATCTCCAATTAATAGAATTTTAGTCTTTTGTCTTTGGTGCCCTCTAGTGGATATTTTCTAAACTGTTTGTAAGAACACAGTTTTTAGAGGTGTTATTCTTATTTTAATATTTGATTTTATAAGCTTCTTTATATTTTGTTAATCCTTTGACATACTTTTGGCTGTCAGAGAAAAATGAAAAGTCATAGTTAAGATTGCTTTTACTTTTTAATTTACTCTATCGTATGTCAGCATTGTGCACCAAGCACGTAAGATAATCTTTTGTTTGGAAAGTTGTAGTATAATGCCAAAAACTTGTGCAGTCTTGCATCATGGAGCCTCTGAAGTCCTGCCCACACGCTCTTTCACCATTTATGCTTGTACTGATGAACAAGTCTTTTATGACTTTTGGAGATCCTGAAAGCTTTGATGTAACTTTAAAACATGCCTGTGAACATGCAAAAAGTTAGGATCCATGAAGTTTCTGTTTGCTAAAGACAGGTATGTCAAAGACAGCAGCTATACAAGCTATTATGCTGGTTTTGTAGTGAAAGAAAAGGACCACCTACTTATATCAGTGCATTCTTGGTACAGATTTTCAGATACTGCAAATCTTAACAATTTTTAATGGATGAATACCAATTTATTACTTTTTCTCAGCCTGTCAGATATTGAAGTGGTGCTTAAGGGAAGCTGTTGTAGGAGAATACTTTTACTGTTTTCCCAGTAGATCTTAGCTCTGTTAGGTTGAACATGGTACCAGTGAGACCAGAGTTAACCACTCAACTTATATACAGTAGACTATTTCACTTGTACCATGTTTCCCCGAAAATAAGACCTACTCATAAAATTAGCCCTAGCAGGATTTCTAAGCATTTGCGCAATATAAGCTATACCCCGAAAATAAGACCTAGTGATGGGCGTGGCTATGCAGCATATCTGCACAACCCATGCATTTTGTCGTGGAGCAGTAAAGAAGAAGAGCAGCCCTTCTCATCTGCCCCATGAGAGGTCTATTGCTCGACATGAGAGCTTGGGGCCAATGGTTCTAAAGGAAATAGAGTTGCAAGAAATTCAGGATGGAATTTGCGGTTTGGAGAGTTATGATGATGTTCCAGAAGAGGACGACTTAACTATATTTGAATAAATATAGATTGTTGTACCATACTTAAAAAAAAATAACACATTCCCTGAAAATAAGCGCTAGGGTGTCTTCTTGAGGAAAAATAAATGTAAGACCCTGTCTTATTTTCGGGGAAACATGGTAACACAAAAAAGAAACAGATGCAACCTTGTGTGTTGATAAGAGGGACAATGAGATAAGTGCTTTCTTTTACTATATCTGGATGCAGCTTAAAGGTAATGCTTTATTGGGTCACATCAATAGTTTTACTTTGCAATAGAATTTGTAGTTCAGTAGGGATCTTCCATGATTTGAAACATACAAGCAAATATACAATGGTACCCTTTGATTTTTGCCTTTTCAAACTCAATGATTAAAATTTATTTATTGACCCAGGTTAGCATGCTAGCATCAAGTAATCACCAACTCCTGAATTCAGTTAGGCACAGATAGAGAAGTGAAAGATTCTTGCCACAGTTTTCCCTAGTTTTATTCTTATCTCCTTGAAGTTGCACTGCACATGCCTTGTTGATTTCTTATTCAACTCTTTCACCACAAATAAGTAATTAGGTTTTAATTCCTCTATCATGTGCTAAAGTGGCAAAGTCCATCAAGTCACTTTTTGATTAAAAATAACCAGCATTATCTATTTTTTCCCTGTTTTCATTTATTTAAATTGGAATCTTTCATGACTTTCTCCTTAGAGTCCATTTGATCTCTTTAGGTTCCAAATATGGGAGTTATTGTTAATCCATTATATTTGACTGCCCAGAAAATTTCTAGAAAATGTCAGTTTCTTCTTTCATGATTTCTTTCAGATTCAGTTTGTCCTTTCTGTTACTATAGGACCCTTTTTAAAACAGGCTCTAATTATCCTCAAATTTGGATTCCAGTAATAACCTTCTGATTCCAGTCTCTTTCTTCAGTCTTGCCATTGTCTAGTTTCTTTAGTTTCCAAGATTCCTATCACTCCTTTGCCAAATAACTTATGCTGGCTCCCAGTGTTCAAAGCATTCCATAAGCTGTAAGACATCTCTTAATAACATCAAATTCACTACTTTCCATTCTAGCAAGACTATTACTTCTTTTGTGATTGTTTTTCCCCCCAATCTAGAATGCCACTTTCTACTCTTTCCTAATTTTTATCTTAAGATCCAGTTTTCTAAAGGGAACTAACTTAATTTCTAAGGAGTAAGAGTAATTCTATTTGATTTTTCTACCCATTCTTAGTACCTTGTTTATTTATATGTTTATCTTTGGAACTATGTGTTCATGTTTAGCTGGATTTTATCTCTGAGAATGTTGTGACCTGTAGGTTGAGATTTGAGTACGAATTTCCCTTTACAATGGATTTGCATTTGTTTCCATCAGGCACCTGGGGTGCTACCCTACTGTTAGGTTAATTTCTCAGCGTGAGACCCAGACCATGTGGGTAATAGAAAATTGAAAGCCAAACCCATGATTGTAAATTCTAAAAGGAGACATCCCAGTCTCCCCCTTACCTATAGCTCAGATGAAATTTGTTATCTCCTCTGCTTTTGTGTAAATTTTTTCTTGCTCACCCTTTCACTGAGGATATAGACCTTTAAGATTCCCAACTTTATGTAGAAGTTTCAGTTCTACTATGGAGATAACCCAACGACTTCTCTTTCCCTCTTTATTCACTAAAATATAAAACTATTTAACCACCAATACCCTATCCCCATCATCATGTGGCTCTGGGGTAGCCCTAAGGTAAGATTTAGCTTATTACCACAGCATTATCCGTCTTGAGCCCTTGGAGATTTCCCTTACTATCTTGGTAGCTCAGCTTTTCATTTGTAGTATATTTGTTACATTTATTATTTGTCATTTCCTTTGCATCTTTAAGAGGTTTTAAAGATACTAGACCACTATAATATCGCAATATTTTATATAATTGGTTTACTTATGTATCTTACATATTTTTTCCTAAAGAATAATTTTTTGCATGCTGTAGCAGAATGTATATTCATTAGAATTGTCCAGTTGAATGAAAGCCATTAAGATTATTGGTCTTAGGGCCGGGCGCGGTGGCTCACGCCTGTAATCCTAGCACTCTGGGAGGCCGAGGCGGGCGGATTGCTCAAGGTCAGGAGTTCAAAACCAGCCTGAGCGAGACCCCATCTCTACTATAAAAATAGAAAGAAATTAATTGGCCAACTAATATATATATAAAAAGATAATTAGCCGGGCATGGTGGCGCATGCCTGTAGTCCCAGCTACTCGGGAGGCTGAGGCAGCAGGATTGCTCGAGCTCAGGAGTTTGAGGTTGCTGTGAGCTATGCTGACACCACGGCACTCACTCTAGCCTGGGCAACAAAGCGAGACTCTGTCTCAAAAAAAAAAAAAAAAAAAATTAAAAAAAAAAGATTATTGGTCTTATAGTGATACTGTACTATTACCTGATTGCATTTTCAGTAAAGAGTGTTTAATCATTTCAAGAAGAAAAATAAAATTAGGAGATTTTCCAGTTAGGACAACTATTTAAGGAGTAGTCTGACTATGTCTTTAGTGTTATAAATGACAAATTCTTTCGAAAATGTTTCTGTAAATATTCTTAAATCATTCAATTAGTAACAGAATATTTAGAAAATACTTTAAGGTAGTAGATATTGCAAATGTAAAGATACATAATGCAAAGTCTCTGATTATTTCTTAGACTATTATAGCATAAATCTGTCTTAGCAGTGGAGAAGGATTTCCTAATAATGTTTTCAAATATTTATATTCCATGTGGATTTTATGATTCATAAACTGGATTATCATCAGTACTCTGTTTTGCATTCCTGGCACATGATGGCCACTGATTGAAAATGCTATTGTATTCCTTACTGGAACTGGCTTCTTTCTACAGTGAGGAAGCATCTGTTCCACAGACCTTTTTCTATAAAGTGTCAACATGTTTTTCTTCTGCTTTTCTTTTGTGAGGAATAACAGAGTATATGTAAGTAAAGTATAACTTTGAAAAAGCATTATAAACAACTGTTTCATTATAAAAATGTAACAAGTATCAAATGTAATTTTAATAATAATCTAAAATATCAAGAATAAGTTTAGAGTTAATGATTTTTAAAAAGTAAAAACTGTTGCTGAGAAGTTTTCAACACCATAACCAAATTTTTAGTGTTTGAGTTTTCTAATTTCATATACACTAGTTCTCATTCCATCTGTACTTCATTAATTTGTGTTTGGGTGTCACCTCTCATTAGTGCATTGAGTGTTCATGCTATTTTTTCAACAGCTATTTTCTTTTTTACTGTCAATTTGTAAATTAGATTAACATTCTTAAGCAAAGTGACTAATGTAAGTAAAAATAATACACAGTAAGACCCCTTCCAAACTTGAGTCAGTGTTTTTACAATTTTATAGACTAAGCCAGTTGTGTGAATCCTGAGGTGCAAGCTTCGTTATCCATTTGTAGATTCATTACCAATGTATGATATAGGAAGGCTAAAAGTATTGTTTCATACCAACCAGATGATATGTTTCTTATTAAGTGTAATGGTCACAGCGTTGAATCTTACAGGGATGAGACAAATGACTCACATGTAAAAATAGATTTAGTGTTTTGGGAATAAACTGGTTGCAACTGTGATAAAATAAGAGATTAAACTAGCAGATTTTAAAAAGGCACTGATAGAAAATAACTTTTTCCTCCATCCTCAGTGGGGCCTACTGGAAAGAATAAATCACAACTATTTTTTAAAATTATAATAGCTTTTTGGCCAAGTGCAAATCCGTCTGTTTATGAGTATGTTATTTTCTTTATTGCTTAGCAAAATGAAACATGCTCTAATGAGCCTCTAGTATAAATTAAATTGGGCTTGAGAAATGCTGTAGATAGTTTAAAAGGCTTACATAATTGGAAGTTAGATCTTGGGCTTTAGAATCAGATGGACCTGGTTAGAATTCTTGTTTCTACACTTATTTGCTGTATGACCTTGGACAAATTATTAAACCTATTTGAGCTTCACATTCCTTTGCACAAGAGTGACAATAATACCTCTGAGGGTTAATAAGAGGACAAAATGAGGATAGCTTATGAAAAGACTTTAGCATAGTACTTCCAACTCATTGATAATAACTATCTTTATCATTATTGAATGAGTGATCAACTGAATAACTCTAGTTAATAGCATTATTTCCCATCCCAAAGTATCTCCAATAGCCATTCTGTGTTTTATAATCAAAATATTGTATCACTCACATAACATTGTCTTTAGTTCTGTACTCTGGCATTACCTCATAATGAGGGATTCAACATTCATCCAATAGATTACATAATATGTAACCTTAACACTTGTACCCCCATAATATGCTAAAATAAAAAAAATAAAAATAAAAAAACAATAGATTACATAATAAAAATAATGCTTGGAAGTGAATATTAGGAATATAACTGTTAACAAGATCTGGTCACTGCCCTATAGATTTTAGAGTCTAATAGGGGAGTTAGACAAGTGTATAGATAATTACAGTATTATGTGTTCAGTATATGATCAGCATAAGCGCAGGGTGCTATGGGAATACAAAAGTATGACAACTAATTCAGTCTTAGGGTGTCTGAGCTGAGAAGGGATGTGTATGAGTGTAGTTCCGATGTACAAAGAAGTTGTAATATAAAGCACCCTGCCCAAATTTATGTATGTATGTTACATATATAGTCTACTCATCCTTTAAGACCTAACTCAAGGACAGTCTCCCCTATGAGGCCCTCTTTACTTGCTAAAGGCAGAGTTAGAGGTGCTACTCTTGGTATTCCTATTCTACTGTCAACACTTATAGCATTTAAGAGATGTGAACAAATTTATTATTCACATGTCAGTAGATTTCAGCTAGACCTCAAACTCCCTAAAAAAAAACCCAAAATGGAATGAAACTATGTCTTATTCATTTTTTTATCTTCAATACCTGGCCCACTACTTGACCTATTACAAATGTACACTAAATGCTTGTTGAATGAATTAATAAATGAAAATATAAATTGATTCATTCATTAAATAAGTATTTATCAAATACCTTTTGTATGCCAGGTATTTTAGTAATGGGGATTCAGAAGTTAAAAAGAAGTCTTTTGCCTTCATCAAACTTACATTCTAGCGGTAGAGAAGACCAGGTACAGGCTGTGAAAAATGTGGAAGAACAGAGAATGATGGTGGCTTCATTTTAGATTGGTGGTCAGAAAAAGCCTCACCGAGGAGGTATCATCTAAGTAGAGACTTCAGTTAAGTAAATAATCAAGCTGTCTTGTGAAAGAGCATTCCAGTCTGAGAGATCGGCCCATTTTAAGGTTCAAGGGGGAACATGCTTAGAATGCTCAGAAATAGCAAAGGAGACCAGCCTGGCTAGAGCTTGGTGAGCAAGAAGGAATGTGATAGGAGATGAGATTGGCAGGTCTTAGTAGGCCAGATCACATTTGGCCATGATAAAGGTTTTGGATTTTATTTTAAGTGTGATGAGAGGCCAAATGCAGAATTTTCAGCAGGAAAGTAACATGATGTGATTTATCTTTTGAAAGCATCGATCTGCCTTGTGTGCGAAACTAAAAGGGGCAAGAATGGAAACAGTGAAAACAGTTAGGAGGCCATTTTAATAGTCCAAGTGACGTAAGATGGTGGCTTGGACTAGAATGGACCAAATAATTTGAGACTCTTTGGGAACAGGAGATGGTGACATAAGCTGTTAAAATTGTCAAGCCTGCACCTCAAACTTAACCATTCAGGTAAATAAAAATTTAAATGTAAGTAAGGCACATATATGTAGTGGAATTATGGGCTAAGAAGTAAAAGAACTTGTTTCTTAGTCCCAGCTATACATTTAAGTAGGTGTGTGACCTCAGGAAAAATTCTCTTACTTTCTATGGACCTTGGTGCTTTCAGATATAAAATGCAGGGTTGAATTAGTTTTCTTTCTAACTGTAAAGGTCTGTGATTTTATAATTCCATGAAAAAGTGAGTACGTATTGAACATGTCAACCTAAATAACGGAGAGAGACTCGCTAAAAGAAAGTGATATTTATTTGGGAATAAGGCATTGCTATGGGAACATGGGTACCATAGTAAACTATGTGAATATGCAGGGAGGTAAAGGAGAACAAAGGTTTTTAAAGGAAAAATGGAGAGGATTACATAATTGTTTTCAGATTATCCTTGGCTACAAGGATCAGTAGTAACACAGGTGGCACCATCCTGAGGTTAGGCAGTTTCTGGGCAGATGTCTTCACAGAAGTATTTTTTTGTGTAAGGTTGTGATGGCCTTTGTACAATGTTGTGCTCTTTGCAGAGTTTTTGTGATTGTTTTTGTTATCGGGCATTATGCATGAGAACCCAGCACTATTTGTCAGAGTTTTTTGATTTTTAATTTTTTTTGGAAGCACAAATTGACTCCATTTTGATTCTGACAACTTTCATAAACACTGTATTTTGAATACTGAATGAAACTCTTTAGTAGATTTAGAAGTTTTCTAAGGCATTCTTGTCTGTGAGGTATTTACATTTATAAAAGATTTTACAAATCAGTTGCTCATAATATGAGATCATAAATTTAATGCAAAAGTATATAATGCAGGTTGTAAATTCTACAGAAGTTTGGAAAAGAGGATAATTAACAAAGACTGAATTAGCCATAGAGGTAATAGATGCTTGATCTGTAGGACTAGGTAGGATTTAGTTATAATGGATAGAGAGGAAGGGCATTTTAGGTAGAAAAGAAGACATGAGCAAAGGTAGTCTTAATGAGCATAACATCTTATGGAATTACCTTACAGAGTTATGGCAGAGAGAGTCAGTTAAAGTCAGCCTGCCTTATTGGAAGATATATTAACAATGTGAAAGTAGGATTGAATAAAATAAGAACATACAGGACATTAAAATCTAGGCAGAAATGTTCGGCTTTAATGTAGACAAGAATTGTGAACCAAAAAAAAAAAGAAGAATTGTGAACCATTACAGATTCTTCACTAAGAGATTATTGTGATATAAATAGTAATCAAGAAAGATTAATATAGTGTTATTTACTTTGAAGAAGATATCAAACTAGCTTGTTCCAGGTAGCATGCAGGCATTTTTGCATACCTTTTGTCATTTAATCATTATAACACCAATGGAAGAAACTAAAGTTCAGAGAGTTTAAATAACTAGCCGAAAGGTCTTATGTTTACTAAGTGATTTGAGCTAGGATTTGAACTAATGTCCGTCTGATCCTAGAAGGTTAGATGGGAGAGTCTTCAGTCAGGAAGCATTGTCTGCAGTGAGTAGTATGCTCAGTAGCAGTGGGAATGGAAAAGAAGAGATGAGATGGAGCCGAGGTATTTTTCTTTTCCTTTTCTTTTTCCTTTTTTTTTTAGACAGAATCTCGCTTTGTTGCCCAGGCTAGAGTGAGTGCCGTGGCATCAGCCTGGCTCACAGCAACCTCACACTCCTGGGCTCAAGCAATCCTTCTCCCTCAGCTCCCGAGTAGCTGGGACTACAGGGATGCGCCACCATGCCTGGCTAATTTTTTCTATATATATATTAGTTGGCCAATTAATTTCTTTCTATTTATAGTAGAGACAGGGTCTCACTCTTGCTCAGGCTGGTTTCGAACTCCTGACCTTGAGCAATCCGCCTGCCTCAGCCTCCCAGAGTGCTAGGATTACAGGCATGAGCCACCCCGCCTGGCCTTCTTTTTTTTTTAGTTTTTTTACTCATAGCTTTTGACTAAGGAATTTCCTTTCCTTTCCTTTCCTTTCCTTTCCTTTCCTTTCCTTTCCTTTCCTTTCCTTTCCTTTCCTTTTCCTTTTCCTTTTCCTTTTCCTTTTCCTTTTCCTTTCCCTTTCCCTTTCCCTTTCCCTTTCCCTTTCCCTTTCCCTTTCCCTTTCCCTTTCCCTTTCCCTTTCCCTTTCCCTTTCCCTTTCCCTTTCCCTTTCCCTCCTTCCTTTCCTTCCTTCCTTTCCTTCTTTCCCTTTCTTTCTTTTTGATTAAACAACAGGCATTTATTTCCTAGCAGTCTGGAGGAAATTTTGAAGTGGGTTATTTGTTTTTTTATTGTCATAGAATTTATACATTCTGAGTATTACACATTTTAGATAGTAATCCTTTATCAGATATATGATTTGCACGTATTTTCTCCCATTCTTTTTACTCTGTTGATAGCGCCCTTTAATGCATAAAATTTTTAATTTTGATGAAGTCTTACTTACTTTTAGAAGTCCAAGATCAAGGTGTTGGCTGGATTGGTTTCTCCTGAGGTTCTCTCCTTGGCTTGTAGATGGTTGTCTTCTCTCTGTGTCTTCATATCATCTTTTCTTTTGAAAAATATTTTTTAAAGAACTTGTTGGCTGGACGTGGTGGCTCATGCCTGTAATCCTAGCACTCTGGGAGGCCGAGGGGAATGGATCATTTGAGCTCAGGAGTTCGAGACCAGCCTGAGCAAGAGCAAGACCTCGTCTCTACTAAAAATAGAAAGAAATTAATTGGACAACTAAAAAATATATATATAAAAAAATTAGCCAGGCATGGTGACGCATGTCTGTAGCCCCAGCTACTTGGGAGGCTGAGGCAGAAGGATTGCTTGAGCTTAACAGTTTGAGATTGCTGTGAGCTAGGCTGACGCCATGGCACTCTATCCTGGGTGGCATGTGCCTGTGGTCACAGCTACTCAGAAGGCTGAGGCAGAGGGATCTCTTGACCCAGGAGTTTGAGGTTGCAGTGAGCTACAGTGATACCACTGTACTGTAACCCTTGCAACAGAGCAAGACTCTGTCTTGAGGGGAGGGAGAAAAAAGTCAAAATGGTAAATTTTATGTTATATGTGTTTTGCCACAATTTAAAAGAAAAATCTAATGGCTGTTGTACAACATTATAAACATTATTATGCTTATTGTAATAGAAAGTGCCAACATGTTCTATCTTAAAGATCCTCTCTTTTGTATGTTTAATTATTTCGTCATGGTATTCTTTGTAATGCATTTGTTGCTAATTTACCTATCTCCAATTCTTATTTTAGAAGCAAGAGCAGTCTTCTATTACATCAAACAGTTTCTGTTCCTTGATATTTAATTACCTAAAGCTTCAGGTTATTTTGGATAATTTTGCCTCATATGATAACATTTGTATGTGTGTCCTTATATTAAAATTAGTAGTAATAGTAGTGTTTTTATTATTAAAAGTATAATATATCCATACTGTTGTTCAAGAAATTAGGAGATCTGGTTGTCTTAGAAAAGTCTTTCTTCATTGCAGTATTTTGCTTGCAGGATGAAGATGAGCTGGATTCCCACACCATGGTGAAGACTAGTTCTGAGAGTGTTGGCACGATGCGGGCCACAAGCACAATGAGTGAAGGGGCACAGACCATGATTGAACATAATAGCACCATGTTAGAATCTGACTTGGGGACCATGGTTATAAACAGTGAGGATGAAGAAGAAGAAGATGGAACTATGAAAAGTATGTGGCTTTTCCCCATTGAATATTTTGAAAGTATACTTCCTTAGAAACCAGGATAGTTCTTTATTATTCCTTATAGGCAATTATGACAAACTTTATTTCTTGGCTTTATGTAATAATAAAAAAAGAGTATAGCAAAAGTAAACTTTTTAAAATTTTATTTTAACATAGTAGAAAGCAACACATCTTTAACTTAGAGTTATGGAACTCTAAGTTTTTCTGTTGAAGGCTGCTAACCCATAATTTAATTTGTAAAGTATTTTAGAAAGAAAAAGATAGTGTTTCTAATATTTACTTTTCCAATTAAAAAAGTGAACCTAATATTCTGTTCCAATAAATACAACATAATATTATTTCATGTTGTCCAAATTATCAGTTAAGCCACAGAGACAGAGCAGTGCAAGCTATGTGAAGAAATAAGGGCTGAAGTGGGAAAATAAACACTAGAAAGAAGGAGAGACAGGGATGCTCACACGGAAGATTTGCTTCTGTGCATATTTACTGCTGCTTATCAAGTGTGAGGCACAGTGCCAGGAGTGCTGCAGGGGCCAAAATGATGATTAAGACATCCTCTCTGGCCTCCTTTGCTTACAGAGTGATTAGATAGGGATGCTTTCACAAACTCGCATTTCTTTTCTTTAAATGGTTTTTTAGGAAACTGCAGTTAAACAATGTAGGACATTGTGATTTCACAGTGATAGGCAAAAAAAAAATCATCTTCTTCATACCAACTGACCTTTCTCATCCCTTCCTGCTACTACCCTAGTCCTGTTTGGTTAATGTCAAAGTCTAAGCACTAGACAGTATTGCTTCTACGTGGCAGAAAAGCAGGATTACATGACTTGTACCACTTTTGAGTCCAGAAAATTGTAAACATTCAAGTGAGTTGCTGGTACTGCATATGGATATTGGAATTTCCTCTCTGATATTTCCATTTTCTTTTTGCCAACCGCTTTCTTTTTGCTATTCCCCCTGTGAGGTCTCATCTCATAGCTTCAAGTCACTTGGCTTGCTGCTGCTGCTGCTTTCTTCACATTTCCTTGTGATATATAGCCCTTTATGGGGTAGATGTTCTTTGGAAGGGGAGGGTCATGAAGCACCAAGTGCAAACCAATTACTATGTGGTTAATCCTGCGGGTAGGGTATGAGTTTTCTACCCCCTGCCACTGGTGAGTCTCCTAGCCCTGGAAAGCAGCCTAAATCTTAAGAATTCTTGAAATTCTTAGCTGGGCTTCTGACAAGAATAGGCCTTCTGCCTATTCCATACTATTCTATACAGATACTATAGTAGTATCCATAACATGCATCACTCAACTGCAAAGGATGGTCTTGTGGCATCCAAAGCTGGCTAGTGTTAGGGTACAAGTCATATGCCCTGTATATCAAAAAGATCCTGTGGTAAAAGAGCTAACGTATTTCCCATCAGATGTAGCACTATTTTTCCACAAGCTATTAAATTTCCTTTACTCAAATTTTATGATTCCTAGCAGATCAGTTAGAAGATCATTGAGTACTCTGTTGTATCTCTAGCTACTCTGTTGTATCTCTAGTGAGCTACTGAGCTGCCTATGAAACTATATAAACAAGTTTTTCATGTAGTAATGTAGTTGAACATCAGCATATATACGGTGGTTAAAAAACAAAATCTTTATAGAATCTAATTCATGTTAGATTACATTCTGTTATATTTTGAGGAAGAGATAGTGGTAATGATTTATCAAACATCATACTTTAAAATTATATCACAGATTTCCATATATTTTATATAGTGACTTTTGGCTTTGACAACCACAGAAATCAATATATATTATAATTTAGTTATAACAAATTATAAAATAGGTATGACTTTTTGTCACAAGAGACTTTATGGAAAATCTACTTGTAAGTTGAGCAGATAATGGTTTATTATAGTTGCAGTTGTTTTATGTGTCTCAGCAAGTTTTAAATCCCATGAACCAATTTTCCATATATTTTAAGTTTCTGCAAGTTAGACTTCATTCTCTAATGTGGGACTTTGATGTTCCCCAAAATCTAATGAAGTGATGTTAGTATAACCCTCCTAGGGATTGTCATACTGTAGAATAGTGATAGTAAAGAATGTAAAGAAGTTATTGAGGGAAGACTGACTTTTCCTGAAACCACATAGTTAGTTTAGTTTAGTTTTTACTCCTGATCTAAATCTTCTTTAAAGCTTATGAGATTAGTTGGTATGAGGTCTCAGCTTATGCCACTTTAGTCAAAGCCTCGTTTGCTAATGTATTTTTAGAATTTTTGTTCCTTAAAAAGATTATAGTAGTATATTATTTTTGGTTTTCTAAAATCTCTAGAATGTTACATTGTGTGCTGAAGATTCTGATTTCCATCTCTTTTTCCATTGGAGTTTCAAGTGAGTTGCCTTATATAACATTCTTGTCAGTTTTTTTTAACTTTATCCGTGACACTAGAAATTACAGTACTGTTTTCCTTACCTCTGGGAAGCAAAATTATTCAAAGACCTTTTTGAAGGGTAATTGAGAAAAGTGACAAAAAGTATTTAAAATTTGATCTGTTTAAAAACAGTGGGCATGGATCCTACAGTCATAATCCCAAGAAGAACTTTCCAAACCGGTTTTCAGCAGTGATGGTATTACCTATACCCTTCTACTTCCACTCTTCCTAGTCACATATCTCTGGGGCCTCCTTATTACCCATGTAATGTCCAGGCTTCAGCTGTGTAACCAAAGTCCTTCATGATCTGGCACAGCCATTGTTTATACACGGATCTCTACTTTTTCCTTCCATACTGGTCTGTGCCAGTTTGAATTCTGAATGATTGACACTTGATATAAGCAGGTTGGTTATCATTTAAGGAAACCAATTTTTAGGACTTTTTATCCTGAATAAGTAGATTAGAACCAGGTCAAGAATCTATTGTCAAGGTGGCTCACACCTGTAATCCTCGCACTGTGGGAGGCTAAGGTGAGAGGATCACTCAAGGTCAGGAGTTCAAAACCAGCCTGAGCAAGAGCGAGACCCCCATCTCTACTAGAAATAGAAAGAAATTAATTGGCCAACTAAAACTATGTAGAAAAAATTAGCTGGGCACGGTGGTGCATGTCTGTAGCCCCAGCTGCTCGGGAGGCTGAGGCAGAAGGATTGCTTGAGCCCAGGAGTTTGAGGTTGCCATGAGCTAGGCTGACGCCATGGCACTCTAGCCTGGGCAACAGAGTGAGACTCTCTCTCAAAAAAAAAAAAAAAAGAATCTGTTGTCATCAAGTTGGTGGGCGTAATTGAGATTTTTGTACTGTGAGTGACTCTGGGAGAGCAGCAACTTCAGCAAAGAGAAGACTGGGACTTTTTATCTTGTTCAGCTAAAATCTACTCAGTTGGTGCTGTCTCTGTGAAGGAATTTTCTGGTCTTACAGAACTGGGGCTGGATTGGTAGCTCTAGCTGCTCTGATGGGGAACTATACCTTGTTAGTATCTGAGGAAGAGCCATACTTTTTAACCAGGTTTTTATTTTGTGTGTGTGTGTGCATTATTGTGTGTCTGTTGTATCACCAGATAAACTGTGAGGTTTGTCCTGGTAAGAATCCTGTGCCACATAATAGTAGATGTTCTTGGGTTATCGGTTTCATACATGACTAATAATTACAGTATAGTCAGAGTCAAATCTTGCTCGGTTTTTCTGTATTGACTTGTAATAGGATTAAAGAGTCATACCTCTGAAAGCTAAGAGAACTCTCAGGTAAACCTTAGTAAGCTATTACCTGGTAACATACCACTTCTTTTTAAGTGTTCTACTATCCCTAGCTTTCATTTCACAAGCAGACCTTCTGAAAATGAGTTCCTTAAGATACCCATTCAGTGAAATTCTCTGATAAATATAAATGGATAGATTGATAATCAACAATAATCAGAAGTATTTATCGTGGAGATAAATTATTAGAGAATTATGGTATATATTATTAGCTTATTAAATGCTCTGCAAGTAGTGCAGGAAGGAAACCTGTTTAAAACATATTACCCAGGCTTTCCGTAACTTACGTGACCGCGAAAAGCTTATAATGAAAAGCATATCAGCGATTAACATCCTATGTAATTAGTGTCTGAGAAACTCTTTTGGGGAAATGCTTTTATGAGAGTCTTCTAGTTCCTTGACCCTTTCCTAGTTCCTAGTCTGCTTTCTTTTTATTAGCATACCTACCCTACAGTTCCATATTCAGCTTAGAGGCTGTATTTCATTGTTTCAGCCACTCTCTTACTCATATCCTTAACTCTTCTGCCCTAATGTCTGTCTTTTCTGTCTCTCCTGGAAAACTGTGACTATGGACAGTCTATTTGTTCATTGTCTCTGTATCTTCACCCTGGCTGCTGAGTGCTGCTTGAGAAAATCTCACATCTGCACAGATGAGGGCTACTAGTTCAATACCTTCAGCCCCATTTGGACCATTTCCAGAACTTTCCTGGAGGTCTATGGTTCTCTGCTCAGCTCTTTTTCATTATAGAAATTGGCTGTTTTAGACCTTCACTAAATCTCTTCCTGCCACCTCCTCTCTCAGTTTTAGATGATCTTGCTTCCTACTTCATAGAAAAAAATTAAACGTTATCAGGCAAGAACCTACAGAAGCTCTATAGGTGGGGTGTTTTTGGATTTTTTGTTTATTTGTTTTAAAGAGATGGGGTTTTACCCTGTCACTCATTCATTATACCTGGCTTGTATAGGTATTTTAACACGGACTTTTGGAATGAGATAGAAAAATTTGGCTAAGCATGGTGGCTCACACCTATAATCCTAGCACTTTGGGAGGGTAAGGTTGGAGGATTACTTCAGGCCAGGAGTTCAAGACCAATTTGGATAGCATAGCGAGACCCCATCTCTACAAAAAATAGAAAAATTAGCCGGGTATGGTGGTGCATGCCTGTAGTCCCAGCTATGTGGGAGGCTAATGCAGGAGGATCTTTCAAGCCCAGGAGTTTGAGGTTGCAAGGAGCTATGATCATGCCACTGTACTTTAGACCAGGCAATAGAGCAAGACCCTGTCTCAAAAACAGAAAAGACAAGAAAAATTTGATTAATTCTTAACTTCTCTCTCTTCCTTCACCCTCATGGAATTAGCATCATCTCATCAATTCTGCCTCCTAAATATCTCTGTCCTGTTCTTACCATCGGCTTGCATTTCTCTTGTGCAGATCCTCATAGTCTCTCACTTGTATGGCTTCCTAATTGATCCCATGCCTGTGATTTTGATCCTCTACCCTTTATAGAGATCTTACTGCATCTCTCTTCTGCATATCACCTCCCAGTGACCCTCAGTTGCTCTTAGCCTAAAGCCCAACATGGGTTAAAAGGTAGTATATGCTCTGGTCGCTCTTCACCTCTTTTCTCCTATCTCACTATTCTGTCTTCATCCTCCTTCCAGCTCAGCTCCTTCCATCCTCCTCAGCTCTTATAGTACTGTTTCTTACCTTTGAGTGTTTGCACTGCCCAGATCCTTCCATTTGGATTTCTGCTTCTTTGGCCAATTCACATTCATCCTCTCAGGCTAAGACATTGCTTCCTCTAATGACCCCCAGTTAGGGCTATGTGCTCCTCCCATATGCTCCCATCTCACCCCAAATTTTACTCTTATAGCACTTGTCACCCTGCATTGTAAGTGCCTGCTTTTATGTGATTACCTTTTTATTGCCCACCATATTTCTAATACCAAACACACAGTAAGAGTTCATCAAATATTTTCTGAACAAATGATGTGGTGTAGTGAAAAGATCATGGGATTTGAAGTCAGGCTACTTACTAATTGTGTGTTACTTATGTTTTCTGAGTTTCAGTGATGCATATTAGTCTCTGTATTTGTGTGTGTGTGTGTGTGTGTGTATTAATTTAGATAAATTCACAGAGCACCAAGCAGGGTGCTTTAAGTATAGTAGATAATCTATCAAGGGTATTCTCCATCTGCCCAGTCTATTTTGTCCTTCCAACAACTTGAGAAGCTGGAGCATCTGGAGGGCCTTGGGCTTTGTTAAGCTCTACTTCACATGCACTAAGGAAGGCCTGATCCTCCTGGCAGTGGAGACTGAGCTGTTGAACAGCTGTATTTACTTCCTTCCCATGGCAAATTCTTGCTCCCACCTTTCCCTGACTTTTTTTTTTTTTTTTTTTTTTTTTGAGCAGAGTCTCACTTTATTGCCCAGGCTAGAGTGAGTGCCGTGGCGTCAGCCTAGCTCACAGCAACCTCAAACTCCTGGGCTCAAGCAATCCTGCTGCCTCAGCCTCCCAAATAGCTGAGACTACAGGCATGTGCCACCATGCCCGGCGAATTTTTTCTATATATATTAGTTGGCCAATTAATTTCTTTCTATTTATAGTAGAGATGGGGTCTCGCTCTTGCTCAGGCTGGTCTCGAACTCCTGAGCTCAAATGATCCGCCCACCTCGGCCTCCCAGAGAGCTAGGATTACAGGCTTGAGCCACCGCCCCCGGCCTTACTTTTCTAAGACCTTGCTCTGTCTCTCTTTATTCAGTAAGCTTGTCAGAGGGGAGTCTACAGAGAATGATGATCTCCA
>VSMD01018043.1:0-18722 GCA_008750895.1 Mirza zaza
CTACCTCTCTGACTTCCATGTTTCCCATCCCCTTGTTGTCTTAGCTCCAGCCACACAGTGGCTGGTACACTCCCACCTCAGGGTCTTTACATTTCTGGTCCCTCAGCTTACGATGGCCTTGCCCCAGATATCAACATGGCTCTCCCCTCACCTCCTCCAGACATTTGCTCAACTATTCCCTCATCTTTAATTGTGACCCCAACTTCTGGGTTGTGCCTTTCCTCTTCCCTGTATTCCTTTTTCCAATAGTACTTATCATAATCATCTAGTATACCATATGTTTTTTAATTTGCCCTTCTTTCTCACTAGAATGTGAGGACAGCATTCTGCATAAGGAGAGCAGGAATTGTGCCTCGTTTAGAATACTGCTATAGCCCTAGCATCTAGGATTATAACTGAGACAGACATTTATTCAATTGTACTTATTGAATAAATGTATATCATGTTTCTAAATTCTTTTGAACACATTAATAGACGAACTCACTCCCTTGAACTTATAGCTTTTAAGCCCTTAGTTTATTTTATTTATTTTTTATTTATTTATTTATTTTTTGAGATAGAGTCTTGCTTTGTTGTCCAGGCTAGAGTGAGTCCGTGGTGTCAGCATAGCTCACAGCAACCTCAAACTCCTGGGCTCAAGCAATCCTATTGCCTCAGCCTCCCAAGTAGCTGGGACTACAGGCATGCGCCACCAGGCCTGGTAATTTTTTCTATACATATATTAGTTGGCCAATTAATTTCTTTCTATTTATGGTAGAGACTGGGTCTCACTCTTGCTCAGGCTGGTTTTGAACTCCTGACCTGGAGCAATCCACCCGCCCAGGCCTCCCGGAGTGCTAGGATTACAGGCGTGCACCACTGCACTTGGCCTACCCCTTAGGGTTTTAAATTCACTATATTTATTTTGTGAATTATTTTAAATTCACTATTAATAAATTAATTAAACTGTCTTTTAAGCAGTAAATTAACCTTTCTGTTTTTAGATGCATTTTGTCTACCAATTTATAGCTGTGAATGTACATTTAGAATGCAGGAGCTTCTACATATTGACCTTTAGAAAAACCTACTTTCGTTACAACAAAAACAGAAAAGACACTTGCAATTGCATTTGAAATATTAGCAAGCCAGTTAATACTTATTTAATTTGCAGTTGAATTCATCAAAAGCTAATCTTAAATAATAACTCAATGACAAAATCTCTCTCAAAAAAATGGAAATCGTTCCAGTGTTTGGGGATACTACAGTGCATAATTGCTTTTGAGGAGCAATTTGGTCTTCCTGTGACATCAAATATCGTTGGCTCTTTTTTTTCCCCTGGCATCATTTAAATTTGGTAATATTCTGCTCTGCATATAATACTGCAAGACCAACTCTCTCCAAATCCAGGTCCTATTACTTTCACTAGACACTTAACTCGAGATGATTTCCATGCTCCATGCAATTAGACTTCAAACTGTGTGCCAGGCTCGGCTCAGCTGCATTCTGATTTGTGAGTAAATACTTGCTAGAGACAAATTCTCATGGAGTTCAGTGCCCATCACTTGATAGGCTCTTTGAGGAAAGTGCCAGAGTAAACAAGACAAAGGGAAGCCCTCCAGCTTGTAGGTTTCTGCCCATCTGGCTACGTTCACAAATGGATCCAGACCCCCTAACCACCGACAGCAACTCTCTATATTCTTCTCACTCCAAAAACAAAACAAAACAAAACTTTAAATATATGTTGAAGGTCTTATGTTAGAAAAGAAAGTATACTATTAAAAAATTCTGGATTCAAAGTGTTCAAAAAAAAAAACTCTGGGTGAATGGGAAAAGATACTGCTTCAAATAAAATGATCCCTGACTTGTTGAGTTTTGGAATTTCTTCAGAGGCTCTTTCTCCATCAGCTCCAGCATTGGGAGACTTGCCTAGCATGGCTCAGTACTCAACAAGTATTTGCTCTAAACTATTGCACAGTTTTATGCAGCTGAGCTGTGTGCTAAATAGGGAGGTGACTGAACATTGAAGATGATGCACTTTACCTAAGATTTTATTTTTTTCTCCTGAGATGCCTCTAAAAATATGAGAAAGGGATTTTTAGTTTGTGTATATCCACAAGGGCACAGAAGATATGTAAGGGCATAACCACAGTTGGGAGAGCTACAGAACTCTGAATGAAAAAAGGCAGAAGAGAAGGAAAGCAAAACTTAGCACACTCACAGGGCACACACAGTTAGAGTTTGCTGTCTTGCCCTGCAGAACCTCTGAAGGGCATGGGATTTAGAGGTGAGGGGTATGGCATGTGGCAAGGCTGAGACTTGGGGCTAAAAATAAAAGGACTAATTAAAGGTTTATATATTATATAACATTAACCCTCTACCCCGTTTATACACAATGCCAACAAGCAAGTATTTCCCCTGTAAGCTAGAGATTTAGTCCTTTTTCTGAGGAAGTTGAATTCCAAAACAAAAAAGACATCCATATTCTGGCATTTTAGGGTCTAACAACATAATGGCCAACTGCCCACACAAGTGCCCTAATACAAAGTGTGCTGGCAGAAAAGTTCTGTCTTAAGTATGAATGTGCAAACAAGGATCACCAGTCAAAGAATGTTTCTCACATGGAAGATCAAATCCAAGGTAAACAAATGGGGGGAAATGAAACTGGAGGAATCAAAGACATTGCAGAGAACAGACAAGAACCTTTAACAAAGCAATAAGTAGTCAGCTGAGATAAATCTAAGAAGACATTTCATCCCTATAACAATGACAATGAGTAAAAATAATAGCTAATATTTATCAAAAACACACTATCAGCTACTTTTCAATAAACCCAAGATAAGGAAACTGAGGCACACAAAAGTTAGATGACGGATAGTAAGTGCAAAAGCTAGCATTCAAATCCAGAGATTTTAAAACCCATGAATTTAAAACCCATGTTCCTAGACACAGTGGTGTGCTTCCTCAAATATGCTATTTTAAAAAGAAACAGAACATAAGAAAGTGCTCTTAAAAATGTACTCATGCATTTGAGAAATATGTTTTCAAAGCCTTCTATTGGCAATACCAGCCAATAAACAGAATGAGCAGGGTCTCAGCTCTCATTGACCTAAAATTAAAATTTAATAGAAGAGGTAGAAAATACAGTTAAAGAATTCTGCCAGGCAATTTAATAAAGTAACGGGAGAATATTACAAGAAAAGATGGTAATATGTCCAAAGGTTCCAGGAGATTTCTTTTCCAGTTACTAAGAATTCCAGAGGGGAAACAGAGAAAATGAGAGGAGTAACTGATTCCAGAAACAATACAAGAAAAGTTCCTAGAGCTGAAGAGCACAGGTCTTCAGACTAAAGGGGCCCCTCTTCCCCCAGCACCCAACACAATAAGTAGAAAAACATCCCTTTCAAGACACACCCACGTGAAATCTCATACCAGGGATAAAGAGAAGGTCAAAAAGCTTCCAGATAGTAAAACACAGGTCGGTGACCAAAGAGCAAGAATTTGCATGTTATTATCCTTACCAAAAGCAACACTGGGTGCTAGAATTCAATAAGATAAAGCCTTTAAAATTTGAAGAAAGGTGGTTTGCAACTTAAAATATAGTCAGATAAAGAATCAATATTATAGATATATTATAATATATCTATAATATATTATATTATATCTATATAATATATTATATATATATATTTATTTATATCTATATAATATATATCCATAATATCTATAATATTATAAAGAATCAATCTTATAGTCAGATAAAGAATCAACTGAATGTAAGGGTAGGAAAAAAAGAATCATTTTCATACATACAAGGACTCTGAAAATATCTCCTTCATATAGCCTCTCTGAGAAATTACTTGGAAATATGCTACAGTGAAACAAGAGAGAAATCAAGAAAGATGATGACACAAGATTCAGGAAAAGACTCCCAACTGGGAAGAGAGGAGCTACTTATCTAAGAAGCTTGAACTTTATTCTGTAGTTATTAGAGGGAGCCGTGGGTTTCAAGCTGGAGAGCGATATGATAAGATCCACATTTTAGAAAGGAAATTCTTTCCTAAGTCTGAAGGGTGGAAGATTTCTGGGAGACAATTAGGAAGTTTTTGCTAAACTCAGGTGCAATGTAATTCAAACGTAAACTAAGATGGTAGCAATGAGAACCGTGAGATTGTAAATATACACACAGCTGAGCCGACATCTGCTGGGGGTGGTGATGCATCTAGCATAATTTCATTTTGCATAAATATTCACGTTATGAATGCAGGGCAAGAACAAGAGAGACTCTATGAGGTCATCAAGCGCTGGAATGGTAGATGGAAGACAGGAAATAAAGATATACCAGTAGACTTGAAGGGAAGAATCATTCCATTTGAGATATTCTGAGTAGAGAGCCAGTGCTAATCCATTGGAAAGTATAAAGGAGATCAGACCTTTCTTTCTGAAAACACCTAGACTGCCTGGCTAAAACTGCAGATCACTGGAAGAGA
This sequence comes from Mirza zaza, assembly GCA_008750895.1. Lineage (NCBI taxonomy): Eukaryota > Metazoa > Chordata > Mammalia > Primates > Cheirogaleidae > Mirza > Mirza zaza. The sequence goes on from VSMD01018043.1 coordinate 4,467, forward strand.
TGTTAAATTGAAAAAGAAAAAGGCAGTTATCACCCTGCTTGACCCTGCAAATGTAGAAGTAGTATGGATGGAGCACCACAGGACCACTTCCGGAGCACCATGCTTACTGGACACTTAGAACTACATTAAGAGGCTCATGCCAGTGGGGAGCAAGGTGATCCCAGGGAAATTCGAGTTTGGATTATAAATGGCCTTAGATCCCTGAGATGAGGTTGGAGAGGTGATTGAGGGCCAGATCTGCAGGACCTTAAAAGGCATGGTCGGAAGAGTAGATGCTATATAGTGGGAAGGCACTGAAAGGTTTTAAGCAGGAAAGTAGTATTACTCAATTCATATGTTATGATTCACTCTGGCTCCTATGTGGAGAATGGATTGGAAGGGAGTAAGAGTGGGCAAGAAAGACATTGCAGTAAGAGATGATGTCAGCTTGAACTGGGAAGATTATACTGGAGATGCAAATGCATGGGTTTGAGATTCTTCTGGATTTCAACTCCATAGGTCTTTTGCTAGATTAAATGTGGATGCAGCAATGATGGCTAGGAAACCCAACATGTTGGAGTGATTCCAAGGTTACTAATTTGAGCAACCGAGTAGATAGGAGTGCCAATTCTATGATGGGGAAAAATGGAAAAGAAGCAGGTTAGGGTTGGGGTAGGGGATCAAAAGCTGTATTTTGGAAGGAACTGTTAAGTTGGAGGAGGCTGTGAGGCATCCAGGTAGAGATAGCAAATAAGCAGTTGGATATACAAGTCAAGGTCTGGACTGGAGCTCTATTTGTCAGGTTCTTTGATTTTGGCTTGAGCTCAGGTAAACTTCGAATTGGAGGAAGGAGGGAATTAACATTTATTGAGTATCTACTGTATGGCAAACACCCATCATTTTACAAATGTTTCTGTCATAAGATTTATACACATATTCCAACACCTACTTTTTCCATGCCTGCCCAAGCACCCTCCAAGTTCAGTCCAAGTGGGACCCAGCTAGAGACCACCTGGGATACGCTCATTGCAGACACTCAGATAAACTGTGCGATCAATTTCTCCCTCCCAGATTCCTAATGAGTCCCTGGAGGGTTACTTGCACCTGCATCAGTGTTCAAAACTCCAGAGACCTGAAGGTAAGAGTTAGCTCCTGGGACACTAAAGCTGAAAACTCTAGACCCAAATAATATTTATGACTCCATCCTTGGTTTGCTAAATCTCTTTGGACACAACATGCCTTGTTTGTTTGTCTGAATTTTAGTATCGGCCTGCTTCATAAAAATACTTTGAGAATTGAGTTGAGCTTCTAAGTCACCTAGAGAGCAGATTCCTGGGCTCTGCCATCAGAGATTACAATTCACGTGGTCTGGGTGTGGCATGGTCTGCATGGCAGGTGACTCTGACGCTGGTCCAGAGTGGTACCTGGACCAGAAACACTAATTTGCAGAGCGATGAGCTGCCAGTTTCCCCAGATATCTGCCTCAGTGATATCTCTACCACTTAGATCACTATGGTGGTTTTAAAATAAGGCACCAAATTCTTTGACTCTCCTCCCATCAAGAAAATGGGTTCTATGTCTCCTGCCCTTGAACTTGCTGGTTCTCTTAGAAGCTGGCCACCACAATGTACGAAGCCTAAGCCACATGGAGAGGTCACATTGACAGTCCCACTTGACCTCTGTCTTGGAGTCATCTCATTCCTGGAACTAGACACACCAGTGAAGGAATCTGCAGATAATACCAGCCTCGGGCCGTTGAGTCACCCCAGACTTCAGGTCTTCCCAGCGGAGCCTCGGACATCCCAGAACAGAGACCATCGATCCCTACCATTCCCTGTTCAAATTCACGATCCACAAAACCCTATGCTCACATTGAAAAGATCACTGTTTTATGCTACTTAGTTTTGGGGAGTTTTGTCATGCAGTAACTGGAATGGATTACTAAATTGTTTTCTCAAGAAATACCTATTAAAATGCAAACACATTACTTGCAAGGATAAACTCTCTCAAATGAACATACACAATGTTGTAACTAGCAGACAAGAGAGCAGGGGAAACGAGCCAAGAGATGCTCTCTTGTTTCACGGATGAGAAAGCATCACTGGGTAAAGAAACACGTAAGTTGCTCCCAGAAAACTGGAGGCAGAAAGCTGGCCACACGTTGAAGGCAGCATTGGCTGGAAGAGAAAGAGATGCACCAAAAGGATGGATGAGGCAGGAAAGCAAAACCCAGCTTCATTTCTTCCACAAGCATGGTTAAGGCCGGCTTGAAAATCTCTCCACTCTCTGACTGCAAAGCTGTTCATTTATGTATGCCAGTTTCCCAAATGTACTTGCCTAATGTTAAAAATCACCCGAGGATCGTACAGTAACAAGCACCAAGGGTAGTTCTTGCCACGAGGCAAGTTTGGGAAATGCTGGATTGTAGAATTTTTAAACTAAATACAAAACAAACCAGCAAACACAATACCCTTTCCTCATAAGAGTCACACTTCTGCGGTGAGAATGGAGTTAATACATGAGCTTCATATTTGTGAAAAACTAGCAGCAAGTTCTGGCAGCCTTGAACCTTGAAAATGTAAATCCCAACTAAGTCCAATTACAATGATGTGGGGGAAGGAATTGTAAATATTGGAATTCACTTGGTAATCTGATACTACTAATAATATTAAATATTTTAAGGTGCAATTATTAATACCTTGTCAATATTTTAATTGATAAGACGTAAAATAAGAGGGATGTTAGGTTAAATATCCATGGCTTTATTCAAGCTATTAATGATGTAAGTAAATGTGATAGAACCTGGACTCTCTGGGATTGAGAAAAGCACAGAGAATGTAACCCCAAAAGCCATGAATTAATTCTACTTTAGTAACTAACGCTAATGTCTACATTGTTCCTAGCCTCATCACCATCACCCCTCCATTGTTTTTGGAAGTGATTTGAATCTCATTTCAGATTGTTAGTATAAATCCTTGAGTTTTCTCTGCAGGGATACATTTACAGTCTTCTAAAGAAACTGGGATGGGAGGGCTGTTCTCTGTCATGAATGCTCTGTCATGAATGTCATGATCGTAACTGGTTACGATCCCAAGCTCTGCATCACTAGAACATTTTCCTGGTACTGGTGGTGATTCCTATCAGTGAGCAGTTTATTAGTCCCAAAAGCCTGGTCCCCACAGAGACTGGCAGCAATTTAGGCCTCCTTGAGCCTACTCAATTTTATTTCTCTTTCTTCTTGAGACCCTGTAATGGTTATATGGTAGCAAGTTCCAGAGTAAAATTGACATCTTCTCTGATTCTAAGAGTTTGTACGTATTGTGATGGAGAGGATAAAATGTCTGTGGAAATAGAATTTGTACTGATGGATACTGGGATTCCAAGTAATCAAAACAGGAGTTCCTTATATTATAACATAGATTTAGAAGCCTAATATCCCTCCTTTGTCCAGTGGCTCTGTGTAAAGAACTCAGGTTACATACTCAGTAGCAGAAGGGAGCATATCATCTCCCCATTCATCTAGGCCTGTTGGACTTCCTGGCCAAGGATTAGAAGACCCTCCAGATTCACCATCTCTGCATTGCTGTGTTCTCTGCCTCCCAGGGATGTGTCTTACACCAGTGTCACTTCCCTGCCATCCAAAGGCCTGGAGCACCTGAAGGAACTGATAGCAAGGAACACTTGGACTCTTAAGAAACTTCCACTTTCCTTGAGTTTCCTTCACCTCATGCGGGCTGACCTTTCCTATCCAAGCCACTGCTGTGCTTTTAAGAATCAGAAGAAAATCAGAGGGTAAGTGGCCTGGGGCCTGGAATAAGTGACCAAAGACCTTAGTGGGAGATTAATTCACTTCTTGGTTTGGGGAAGATGCTTCATGGTGTGAAAACCAGGTGGAGAAGAATTGGAAGCATTCATAAGAAACAGGAAATCCTTGGGGCACCATGAGTCTGTGTGCTCAAAGTGGTGGCAGATGAGAAATAAGGCCAACGTTGTGGACAGCAGTAGGGCAGGGGAGGTCACAGGAGATGATGTAGGAGATAGGAGAGACAAGCACAACCAGATCATGTAGAATCTTGTAGAGGTTACACAGACAAGATTTCTGGCCTTCAGACACAACCCATATCAGAGACTACAACACATATTAGAAGCCACAACCATGAAGAAGTCTTACAAACAACACAAACAATTGGATTACCTGATTGGTTTGGGCTTTGCAAATGTCATAGCTCACTGGTTACATGCCTATGGGCTTTGGAGTCAGCTGGGTTTGAACCCCAGTTCTGCCAGTTTCTAGCTGTGTTGTCCCAGCCTAGTTACTTAATCGCCTTAAGCCTTTTGAGAACTGAGATCATAATATTATCATTCATAGAGGTTTTGAGATTAAATGAGAAATGGAACAGAAAACACCTGAAATGGAATGTTATAAATTCCCAGCTAATATTAACTATGATATATATGATTTGAAAGTCAGGCTGTTTGCAAGGCTGTGAAGGAGCAATGACCTTCTTTTTCTCTCCATGCTTTCTCTGAATCTTATGTTCACCTACATTCATACCCTGCATTATTCCCCCTTCATGTCTTATACAATCTACTATTCTCCTAACTCCACCTTCATTTATCTCTCATTCAATCCCTCTCAGTTTCTATGTAAGGATCTACTGACTTTCTACACTCATATTTGCAGCCAGAAAAAAAAAAATCAGGATTTGCTGTAGGGGAAGAAGCAAACAGGAAAGTCAAACAGCTGTGCAAAGAAGGTCAACGTGGGCATGATAACTGCAGAAACCCAGGAGTGGGGTAGGGGATAGTGACAGCAGACTCTGTACTGTCACCATGTGGCACTGAGAAGGAAAGGACCAGGGGTAGGATCTAGAGTTCTTCTTAGCCTTCAGAAAAGTTAGAACAGCCAGTCCACCAGGCATTTTAACCAGAATCCAATGGATGGATCAAAATCCACTCAGCAGCTAACACAAGTTAAAGAATCCCTTTTAGGCTGGGTGTGGTGGCTCGCACCTGTAATCCTAGTTCTCTGAAAGGTCGAGGTGGGTGGATCGTTCGAGCTCAGGAGTTCAAGACCAGCCTGAGCAAGAGTGAGACCTCATCTCTACTAAAAATAGAAATTAATTGGCCAACTAAAAATATATAGAAAAAATTAGCAGGGCATGGTGGCGCATGCCTGTAGTCCCAGCTACTTAGGAGGCTGAGGCAGGAGGATTGCTTAGGCCCAGGAGTTTGAGGTTGCTGTGAGCTAGGCTGATGCCATGGCACTCTGTAGCCTGGGCAACAGAGTGAGACTCTGTCTCAAAAAAACAAAAAAAAGAATCCCTTTTGTTGTGGGTCTTGTTAGCTAGGAAAAGAAGACAATAAATCTTATTTCCACGAGCATGCCTGCATGGTAGAATCCATTTATTCATTTGCTCAACAAGTATTTTATGGGCACCTACCATGTGCCTGGTGCTGCCCAATCCATAGCAGTGAGCAGGACAGACAAGAGCCCCCTCTTGCGTTTTGTTCACAGACTAGTGGAGGAAGTCAGAACATAGACAGGTGAACAAATAAGAAAATATCAGACAGTGCTATGAAGGAAATAAATACAAGAGTGGGAAAATGTATTTAAGGAGATCAGGGAAGGCTCCTCTGAGGAAAAGCCATTTGAGTTTAAAACTCAGTAATGAGTAGAGGCAGCCATGAGTCTTCCAGGCAGAGGGAACCTGAGTTCTAGAGCTCCAAATAGGAAGAATAATAATACCACTAACCAACACATATATGGCCCTCACAAAGCCCCAGTTGCGGTTCTAAGAGCCTTAAAGAGATAAACTCATCTAATCCTTTAACAGCCCTGTATGAAATAGATATTCCCACTATCCCATTTTACAATTGAATCAACCAAGTTTCAGAGAACTGCCCAACGTGAAACAGCCAGTAAATTGAGCCAGGTTCTAACTAAGGTGACAGACTCCAGCGTTCATACATTTTTATCACTGTTGCTCTTAAAGTGGTTGCAGAAGACCAATGTCGCTGGACCACGGTTGGGAGGGAGGTAACAGAAAATGATGTAGAAGAGGCAGCCTGGCCAGATCCTGTGGAATCCTGCGGAATCATGTGTATCATAGTAACAGTTTACATATTTTTATAAGTGTCGTGGGAACCATTCACGGGTTTTAAGCAAGCACAACTCATTTCTGTTGCCTTGCAGAATCCTTGAGTCCTTGATGTGTAACGGGAGCAGTATGCGGAGCTTGCGTCACAGAAAATCTGTGAATGCCTTGAATGGCCCCTTCTACCAGGAGTATGAAGAGAATCCAGGTGACAGCAGTGTTGGGTACAAGGAAACGTCCAAGTTCCAGGATGCCAACGAAAACTCTCACTATTACGTCTTCTTCGAAGAACAAGAGGATGAGATCATTGGTTTTGGCCAGGAGCTCAAAAACCCCCAAGAAGAGACCCTACAGGCCTTTGACAGCCATTATGACTACATCGTGTGTGGGGACAATGAGGACATGGTGTGTACCCCCAAGTCGGATGAGTTCAACCCCTGCGAAGACATAATGGGCTACAAGTTCCTGAGAATTGTGGTGTGGTTTGTCAGTCTGCTGGCTCTCCTGGGCAATGTCTTCGTCATGTTTATCCTCCTCACTAGCCACTACAAACTGACCGTCCCACGCTTCCTCATGTGCAACTTGGCCTTTGCAGATTTCTGCATGGGTATATACCTGCTCCTCATCGCCTCTGTCGACCTGTACACTCACTCCGAGTACTACAACCATGCCATTGACTGGCAGACAGGTCCTGGGTGCAACACGGCTGGTTTCTTCACCGTCTTTGCCAGTGAGTTATCCGTGTACACGCTGACAGTCATCACCCTGGAGCGCTGGTACGCCATCACCTTTGCTATGCGGCTGGACAGGAAGATCCGCCTCAGGCACGCGTATGCCATCATGAGTGGGGGCTGGGTCAGCTGCTTCCTTCTCGCCCTGCTCCCTTTGGTAGGAATAAGTAGCTATGCCAAGGTCAGCATCTGCCTGCCCATGGACACTGAGACCCCTCTTGCTCTGGCATATATTGTTTTTGTTCTGTTGCTCAACATAGTGGCCTTCGTCATCGTCTGCTCCTGTTATGTGAAGATCTACATCACAGTCCGAAATCCCCAGTACAACCCAGGAGAGAAAGATACCAAAATTGCCAAGCGGATGGCTGTGCTGATCTTCACAGACTTCATGTGCATGGCCCCGATCTCGTTCTTCACTCTGTCAGCACTGATGAACAAGCCTCTCATCACCGTTTCCAACTCCAAAATCTTGCTGGTTCTCTTCTATCCACTTAACTCCTGTGCTAATCCATTTCTCTATGCGATTTTCACCAAGGCCTTCCAGAGGGACGTGTTCATCCTACTCAGCAAGTTTGGCATCTGTAAACGACAGGCTCAGGCGTACCGGGGCCAGAGAGTTTCTCCAAAGAACAGCACTGGTATTCAGGTTCAAAAGGTCACCCAGAACATGAGGCAGAGTCTCCCCAACACACAAGATGTCTATGAACTGCTTGAAAACTCCCATCTAACCCCAAATAAGCAGGACCAAATCCCAGAAGGGTATAAGCAAACAGTTTTGTAACTTGACCCTATACTACTCACAATGGCAGGAGGACTTATGGAAGGCTTCTTTCTTGAACACACATTCCAATCCCCTGACACAACCAACATACAGCTGCCCTAACCCTTGTGCTGGTGATGTTCCATGGGCAAGAATTTATCTCTGCAGAGTGACTAGCATTCCCTTAATCATTGCCTCCAAGAAGAAAGAGAGGCTACCAGTGTATCTGTATCCCAGGTGATATCAAAAGAATCTAGGCCTGGCGCAGTGGCTCACGCCTGTAATCCTAGCACTCTGGGAGGCCGAAGCGGGAGGATTGCTCGAGGTCAGGAGTTCGAAACCAGCCTGAGCAAGAGCAAGACCCCCATCTCTACTATAAATACAAAGAAATTAATTGGCCAACTAATATATATAGAAAAAATTAGCCGGGCATGGTGGTGCATGCCTGTAGTCCCAGCTACTTGGGAGGCTGAGGCAGGAGGATTGCTTGAGCCCAGGAGTTTGAGGTTGCTGTGAGCTAGGCTGATGCCATGACACTCACTGTACCCTGGGCAACAAAGCGAGACTCTGTCTAAAAAAAAAAAAAAAAAATCTATACTTCCTGGAAGACTTGCTCAATGCTAAGTCTAGAGATGAGATTGTATAAGATCTTCAGCAAATATTAATATCAACTGAACTGTGTCAACATGGAACGTCTCACTTTTATGGAGCATTTCATACTAAAGAATCAGCAAATAGCAAATGCTATTCATTTGGTTGGTGACCACACGATAAAATCAACCCCTCAGCCCTGTGTTGGCTCAGTTCAACTTGATGTTCCCGGATGCAACCAAAGAGAGTTTGAGGTCCTTAAAACTAAAAAGCCAGATACAGTTAGATGTCCTATAAGGAGTAGCTATTATGAGACATGAAGGAGGGGAAAGGCTTAGCTCTGAGTTGCTTTTTTCGGACTCTGAAATTATCAATCATCTCTTCACAAGAATCTGCCTGATGTGACCCAGCTCTTACATGTTGCCTAGAAAAACTGGCAAGATTTCCCTTTATGTGGCCTAGCAAACTAACAATTGCTATTCTTGGCCAGCCTCATAGTATAAAAGATGTGGATGCTAAATAGTATTTCTAAGTAGAAACAAGTGGGAATCATGGGCAGAGAACACTCAATCACCTGTTGATTAATAAAACAGGCTGCACATCAGTAACTGTGGGACTTTGGGCAAATCACTGGGTCTCAAAAGTCTACAGAAATCAAAGAGTTCAATGGTGTCTTCCAATTTTAAAACTCTAGGTATACCCCTTTCCCTCAAAATGTGTATTTCTATGACAAAGAGAAAGAAGAGTACTAAGTAAGTAGAATCTATTTTTCCTATTTTGTAGGGCTGCTGTCTCCTTCTCTTTGGAGTATAGACATAGGACCCAGGAAATTTTTCCTTTGTTTCATTTTTGGTTCTGATGTCTGAACCAAAAAATTGTATTGAGTGACTATACTGTGTTGGATGTGAATTGCTCATCTAATTATTATATTTACCCAGGCCAAAACCAAATTCGTGTTTATACAATAAATGATGGTTGTACAAATTTCAGTTCATATTTCACTATGAAGAGTCACTTCGAAACACTGGTCTTCAGAGATTGGTTTCTTTACTTAGCCATTTCCAGCCCAAAATATAATACTAAACCTGTCAAAAGAGAATTTTTTTTCTCTTCTGAAGCTGCCAGCTCCTTTCAACCCTATTGATCACTGGACATAAAACCTCTATTCCCCAACAAGACATCCTTACTTGAAAGAGTCAGGATCTTTATTGACAGATGTACCCTCTAGGTTACCTGTCACAATAATTTCCTGCTAGAAAAGAGTCCCCAAGCAGAGATGACATTTGCTTCTCAGTGCCCATGAACCACACCATGAAATAAAAGTCTAAGTCGGGGGGGGGGGGCGGGTTATGGGCCCCTTAGAGATGGTTCCCACCTGAATCAGCTGGAATCTCTCCACGGCTGTATCCATTCTCAATTATCATTGAGACTTGCATGTCTTAATAGAGATATTACAAACACCTAAAATCATGAGTTACCTAGGCGTTCACTTGTGACTAATGAAATGAAACAAATGTGTTACCTTTTAGTATGTGTTTCTCTCCTGTAACGTTTTGAAATACCGTGTCTTGTTAATAATGTGTTTTATCTTGAATAGCTGCTAATGCTTTGGAAACAAGAGCCCTACAAAAGTGACTTCAACTGAATTGTTACAAAAATTTGCATCACAACATGAAATAAATTTTCCTCCTTTGAAATGAGTGTGCTGAGTTATTGTTGTAATTTGTGAGTTTCTTTTGGGGTTACCATTAGGTGTTAAAATTAAAGACAGGAAAAAATAATACATTTGCTAATAAACCTATATTTATAAATTGTTGACTACTAATTCATAACTGAAGTGTAACATGATATCTTGATAATAAATGGTCTTCATGTGAAGAAAACTTACTCCTTGGTGAGTTGAATTATAATTCATTGGCAGGCAATGACCGCTAAGAGAAAAAAATAGTAAAACAGACTATATCAAGCAAATGATTAGTACTGACACTAGGAATTTAAATAGTGCTCTATTAAAGATAATAAACCTATAAGTCCTGTTCAGAGTTCACTTTATCTGACATCTTTCAATTATCTGAAGATAAACGCAAATTGGTAAAGACAAAGAGCCACAGGCTAGTCACAATGGATGTCACAAAATTCATGCCCTAAAGCTCATACATGTTACTCAAAGAGTGTCTCTCAAAACACCCTCAAAGTTTATTGCCTCTTGCTTTGTGGATACTCTACTGTATCACAGAAGCAGCCAATGAGAAGAGGAGAATATCTTACAGGGCAGCCCCATGAGAGTGGCAATAAGGTAAAAGTGAAGTCAAAAGGAAGAAAACTTACAAGAATTAAAACAACAATAACAATAACAACAGTTTGAGAACAAATTCTCCTACCTGCTTGAAGTCTTCAGGGGAAAATCGTATTACAACATAGTGGAGTGATTCTCATGCATTCTAAATACCTAAAGCAGGGGTCCTCAAACTTTTTAAACAGGGGGCCAGTTCACCGTCCCTCAGACTGTTGGAGGGCCGTTGGAGAGTGCGGCACACATTCCACACATGCGCACTGTGGGCCCCGGACTAGTCGGCTGCTAAGCAGGACAGGCAGCGGCGCAAAAACACCCGCGGCCGGATAAATGTCCTTGGCGGGCCACACGTGGCCTTCAGGGCTTAGTTTGAGGATGCCTCACCTGAAGGAACAAGGAAAACTTGGTCATAGTAATGCATTCAGTTTTAAAAGCTATAGAAGTTCTACATCCAGTGGTGGACTGAGTTCCCACATCTACCAAGCTTTCTCTTTCAAATTCCACTGAAATGACAACTAAGAAATTTAAAATGATGCTCTAGCCCGGGCAGCAAAGTGAGACTCTGTCTCAAAAAAAAAAAAAAAAAAAAAGAAATTTAAAATGAGATCAAGCCAAAACTGCATGACAAAGAGCATAAACTTTGATGGCTTTCTGAAAAAATGGAAAGTCAATAGCCTTCAGTTGATGGTGAAGGAGGCTGCAGCCTAGAACTTACTCGCAGAAGAAGGCTGCATCTGCTAAAGGATGTGTTCTTCCTGCAGAGTCCCTGAGAGCCCCTCAAGCCGGAAGCTCACAGGACTGACAGCTAATTAGGGTAATTAATTGAAAATCTGTATCAGTTGGCCCCTCCCATCCCCCTCCCACTGCATTAAGCTAAAACAACTGACACATTCAGTGTTTGCCCCAGGCTGAAACCACGATCTCAAAGAAAGTGAATGAATAAGTTGTAAAAAGGGAACCCAGCTCATATGCCCACTTCCTCCCTACAACTTAAGTGAAGCCTGATTGTTGACACAGAGGCGTCACTATCAGCCCCCACCCCAAGTCAGGGAGAGATGTCTTGGGGAAAAAGATCTATATCCTCTGCTGACATTTCCCATCCTCACCCTTCATTCAGAAATATAAATGAGCCACGAGAATTGCGAGACATTTAAGGCAAATGAACTGCACATCAATAGCAAAAAGACCAAAATAAACAAAAAGAACATTTCCCTAGAGAAAATAGATAATTCAGAAACAGAGCATTATTTTTTATTCTAATTAATAACATTAGAGAAATTTGAGAAAATATTGGGCCTCCAAACAATAACAAGCTACTATTTAAAAAAAAAAGTGGTAATCAAAAATGAGAAGTAATTTTGGCAAATTTAAAATGAAATTACCAAAGCAAGATCTTTAACAGAGAGTGGAAGTGAAAGTAGAGGAAACATCCTAGACCGTTGAACAAATAAACGAAGATGTGAAATATGAGACAAAAGTTGAAAGATATAGAAGATCAGTCACCCAATCCAGTATCTGTCCAAGAGGAATTCTAGAGAAAACATAGAAAAATAGTCAAGGAAACAGAAGCAGAAAATTTTCCTCAGCTGATAAAGATTGATAGTGTCCACTTAGTGCTAAGGGCGGTGAGTGAAAAAGACTCACATGTAGAACAGCATTCATAAAATGTCAGAACACCGTAAGTAAAAGGAAGATCTAAAATGCATGAAAGCAAACCAAGAGAGAAAAGTCAGACATTAGAAAAGATTAGCAATCAGATTGGCCCTCAAGTTCTCGTTAACAACACTATATACCAGAAGACAATGGAGCAACACCTTCAACGTCTTCAGAAAAAAATATTTTAAATCTAGAATCCTACATGCATCCAAATTATCATCCAAGCATGAAGGCAAAATAATGACATGTTTATACATGCAAATATTCAGAAAGTTTACTTATGTCAGACAAATTATCCAAAACTTAGAAATAAGCAAAAAGATAACTGGGTATTCTTTGGGGGCAGTGCTAGATTTGACTTCCTAGTATCTGGACTATTTTACAGCTTTGTAAGGACAGAAGTTAACTTGTACGTTTTTGTGTGATAGAGAATCAAATAGCATCCTCACTGTTTATAGCCCCATTGAACATTAACCACTTTTGTATCAAACTCAGCAGTCTTATCCTAACACCTTACCTATCCTAAACCATCACTCTACGTAGATTTCTACGTTCATGAATTTAAATTTTTGAGATTCACATGTAAGTGAGATTGTGAGGTATTTGCCTTTCTGTGCCTGGCTTATTTCACTAAGTATAATGTCCTCTAGATTCATCCATGATGTCCCAGATGACGGAAGTTTTTTCTTTTTTAAGGCTTAATAGTATTCCATTGTGTAAAGATGAAAGTAAGTGTTGACAAGGATGTGGAGAAAAGGGAACCTTTGTACACTGTTGGTAGGAATGTAAATTAGTACAGCCAGTATAGAAAACTGTATGGCTCCTCAAAAAAAAACTAAAAATAAAGCTAACTTCTGACCCAGGAATCCCACTACTGGGACCATATCTAAAGGAATTGTAATCAACACATCAAAGAGTTATCTACACTCCCGGGTTCATTGAAGCATTATTTACAATAATGAAATTTAAACACAGAATTCTGGCCAGGTGCTGTGGCTCATGCCTGTAATCCTAGCACACTAGGAGGCTGAGGCAGGAGGATCCCTCGAGCTCAGGAATTCGAGGCCAGTTCTGAGCAAGAGCAAGACCCTGTCTCTCTATATATAAAAAAGAAATAAACACAGAGTTCTAATCATTAGGAAATTTACTGTCAAAAACAGGACTATATTTCTGCCCATTAGACACGAAGTATTTTGACAAAAATCTATTCATAACTTATTCTTCCCTGTGATTAAATTTTCTCTTTTACTACAGGCACTGCAATTTAAGGACAACCGCAAGAAGAGCTGCAAAAAGACCAAAAGAGCCTCAGTTTTCTAGGAGGCTTTTCAAGTTTCTCAGTAAGAGCCATAGTAAAGAAGTGAGATAAAAGTTTGAGAAAAACAAAGCTAGTATCATCCCTGGTTTTGTGGGTTTTTTTTTTTTTTTTTTAGCAAATCCCAGGTTTAAATTTCATTGCATTCCATCTCAGGTCCCCTGACATCATGTGGAGTAGGCTTCTGGAATGATAATGGACAAACTTAGATACTGATGAACTAGATGTTGACAAACGATCTATGGGTCTGTGGGACTATGGGGCTCCTATGATTTTTTTTAAAATTAATAACAAATAGAGCCATTTCACTTTATTTGCTCTCCGATATTTCTCCGATTTCAGAAAGTGTCCCTTAAGCACTTTGAACAGGAAAGGAAGTAAGGGAAGTATTAATAGCTTCAACAAATGTTGGAGAAATGAGATACCCTGACCCACCAGTGCCATGGTGCAGATGAAAGAGGAGAGGCCTGACATCATACCTGTTTTCATCATCTGTGAGCCAGTTCTGGTGAAAGGGAAAAAGTGAGCACACACCTTTGGCACTTACAGGTCTTCTCAGACATCCAAGTTGCTACTTGATTGCATTTTAATCAGTGCAACTGACCCACTAGTGGGAGCAATACTTGGAGGAAGTTAAAGCATTTTCTTCTATCTTCTTTAACTGTTTGCATATCCAGCCCATTCGATAACTGTTAGTTCTCTCCAAACCCATTTACCCTGCAGCCACACCATCTCTTACATCTGGAAGACACTCGGCGTACACTAACCCCCACTCCTATCCTAGTCCCAAAGCCCCTTCTCCAACCTAGTCCATTCTGTCCCTGTCCAACTCC